>VDFB02001598.1:0-25748 GCA_007258455.2 Sequoia sempervirens | reverse complement strand
GGTCTTAGAGAATATGCCAATATAAGAGCACTTCCAAATTTACACCTACAAAATACACATTGCATTTATATTATTGGAGGAGGATAATATTTGGATTTTTATGGAGATAAAGGTTGTAACTCCTACCAATCATTTTCATTTTGACGCACATAATAAAAAAATGACCAAGATGAATAAAATAATCCTAGATCTAGAGTGAAGGACATTTCATGCATCACATCACAAAGAGGAAGACAACATAGTAGATGTATGGTGCCTTGACCACTTTATATTGTGAATATTTCTTGCAAGATGCTACTAAAGAACAATCTCAATGCAACATACATGATCGATATAGACATGGTGGCTAGTTATCTTATGAATATTAATGAGCTTTGAGATCATCTTATTGCTATCAACATAAAGGTCAATAATGATTTAGTTCCTATATATTTAAATTGGTTCTCTCCATCTCATGACATATTTTTTCATATTGTATGTGCTCATGAAAATATTCCCACTTTTGAGAAGCTTTGTGATGATTTAATTCAAAGGAAACTAAAATGGAAACTACTTTACCCAAAGTGGAAGAGAGAAAATATATATCCTTCATCAAGAGGACAAGGAAAGTTGGTGGTAAATAAGGACATAGGAAGGGTGAGAAGGAGGAGGATAGTTCTCCTTACTAGTCTTAACAAGTGTTTCAAATGAGACAAGAATGGCCAATATGTTGCTTAGTGTCATGAGAATAAGGGGAAGAGCAAGTAGTATAGCAATAAAAATAGTTTTCAAGGATCATAGAAGATCTAATGATGGTTGAGCTTTCATCTAAGCTTTGGTCAACCTTCTCTTTAATGTTGTTCTTTTTCACTTACAATATTTCTGGTGTAGGATGGTATGTAGATATTGGATCATTGAGAAACATGGCATTCAATAAGAAGAATTTCAAAAAATTAAAGAGGAGGCGGCATGTATATGGGTAAAAGCACAAACCTGTGTCACGCTTTATAAAGGAATTGACCAACAACAAAAAAAATATTGAACTTCGACCACATAAAAATGGTCTTTATGTTTTGAATTTTAAAATGATGTAAACTAATGAAATGTAAATTTTTTGATGAAGTTTATTCCTGTACTTTTTCATATTTAAAAAAAATTGTTTCACTAAATTTTTATCAATTTAAGAACAAATTTTGGATTGCTGAAAATTTCAGAAAAAAGTGGCGTTCACGGGATGTCAAGAAACAAATTGAAAAGAACTTCATTTCTCCTTGAATTTTTTTTCTCCAAATAGGTAACTTCAATATCTAGTGCATGGAAAAAAATCAAATTTTGATGTATATTTTTCTTGTAATAACATTTTAAAGTCAAACTTATCAAAATTTGACAGTTTTCATGGGACATCAACTATTGTCTATTGTTTTTTAATCATTTTCAAGAAACAAATTATACCCTTTTGAAGAGAACTCTCTCCTCTAGTGCACCATATATTTTTAATTTTTTTTTTAATATGTTTTACTATTTTTTTAAAATTTCTAATCAGCCTCTTTTTTAACTTTAACAACCTATTTGCCTTATTTTAAAAATAAAATATACTAAAACTAATCAAAATATTTAAAAAATTACATATTCGGATTCACCACTCTAAACTCTACAAAAGGTTTTTTTTTTAACATTATTTTGACTAAAGAAATACTTAGTTAAAGTTGAAAGTTTCAAAAAATTCTGAAAAAACTGAGTTGGCTACCAACTAGGATGCCACATAGATAGTTTCAGTAGAAAGGGTTTCTAAAGAAAGAGTTTTGGCTGAAACCCTTTCTATAGAAACCCCACACATAAAATAAACCAATTTCAAAGCAGAAAAGGGAAACAATTTTTTTTTGGATTTGGCTAAAACCCTGTGTGCCACGTATAGGCCACATGGTTTTGGTCGAAACCTATTCGGCCAAAAATTTTCCGGCCGAAAATGTTTCGCTCAGAACTATTTATTTGGCCGAAAGTGTGACACAACTTTGTGCTTTTACCCATATAGTTATATCTTGGCAATGATGCCACATATCTAGTTACAAGGACATGACATGTTTCATCCTACATGCCTTAGAGTGACATTCTTAACATCAATATATATTATATGTTTTTGGTAAATAACTAAGAAATTTATTTCAATTTCTTGTTTGATATATATTAGGAGTATGGTGAGCTTGATATTGAGTATTTCACTATAAAAGATCACAATGAGGGTCCTAGTCAAGTTTTGGATAAAGCTATGTAAGAGGGTAGCTTTTATAGATTACCTCTTGATCTAATCAAACATGGATCCCTATTGTATGCCAATAACTAAATGTGTGACTGTTGGCACAAGAGACTTGGTCACTTGCATTATGGAGCATTACCTCTCTTAAAGGGAATGTTGTGGTGATTGTCAAACTTCAAGAGAAAAGGTAGGAGTGTGCAAGGGTTGCACACTTTGGAAGAATGTCATAATTTATTTTCTTATTATTGAGCATAATTCAAGAGTGGGCCTTGATCTAATTAATGCAAATATGTGTAGACCTATGTCAATAGATTGATTGGTAGTAACATTTGTTGTGATTCATTTATTGATAGTTCCTCTATGAAAACCTAGATTTATTTCATGAAGATCAAAGATGAGGTATTTGCTAAGTTCCAAGAGTTTCAAATATCTTATGAAAAAATAAACAAGGAAAATTAAGTTTTTGAGGTTTAATTAATGGACGCGAGTCTACATGCAATTATTTTGGTACCTTTTAATATATGTGGGGATCATGAGGGAGTTGACAATGCTCTACAACCCTCAACAAAATGGGGTTTTAAATAGAAAGAAGAAGTATTTTATAGAGACATCAAAGGACATGATAATGACCTAGATTTTCTGATATTTTTTTAGAAGATGCATATAGTTGAGTTGTTTATGATTTTTGAATAGGTGTCCTCATAGGATGTTGAGGGACAATACTCTAAAGTATTTTTTTAAAGGAGATATACCCAATGCTTATCATTTTTGGGTGTTTAGGAGTCATATATACATTTATATGTCAAAGGAGAAGTGAACAAAGCTTGAAACCTCTAGCTTGAAGGGTGAGTTTGAAGGATATAATAAGTCCTTCAAGGTTTACAAATTCTATGTTTTATCACAGTAAAAGAAAGTGGTGAGTCAATATGTGAAGTTTGATGATGATGATTGGTCCTCTAAGTCTCAAAAGCCTCCAATGGAGGTTGAGGGGGGTGAAAAGATTTTTTTCTTGGGTTTTGATCCATAGAATACAATAGTACCAATCATAGTCCAACCAAGTTCCAATTTATAGGAGGAGATGCCTCGTTACCTTGTAATACAACCAAGAAGCCTAGATGGATTACTCAAAAGTTACAATAGAAAAAATAACAAGAAAGATCACAATAAACTTCTTTATGGATGAGTCCCCCTAAGAATATTTGAGTTATATTGCATTGATGTATATCCTTCTAGTTTTAAGGAGGAAAATTTAAAGGAGTTATGGTGGGATGCCATGATAGAGGAATCACTCCATTATGCAAAATAGTGTTTGGGATATTATTCCAAGACCAAAAGGGAAGTTGGTGATTGATTATAGATGATTACACAAGGTCAAGAATGCAACAAAATAAGAATCGATAAGTACAAGGTTAGATTCAATGCACAAGAGTTCTCCTACAAAGGGAATTGACTATATGGAAAACCTTTGATCTAATTGCAAGACACACTTTTATCAGGGTAATCACATCTCTTACATCTTATGGATGTAAAGACAACCTTTTTAAATGGGAAGATAGATATAAAAGTGTATATCAATTTTCCTAAGGGATTTAAGGTGCATGGGAAAGAGACCCATGTACACATATTGAGGAAGGTCATGTATGGATTAAAGGAAGAACCACGTGCTTCGTACCTATATTTTGATGAGTAGCTGTTGAATTTGGGCTTGAGCAAGCTATTTCAGATCTTAATATATTTACTATTTGTTTGATAAATCTAATATGTTAGTTTTGCTTTTGTCTATGAATGATCCAATTCTTACAAGTAGCTTCAATTTTGGTCTTGTATAAGGATGATCTAGTCCTTACAAGCAGCAAAGAAAAGTTAATAACATGATGTAAGGGGGAGTTGAATTTTAAGCTTAATAAGAAAAACATTAGCCTTATACATTATTTTTTGAGTCTTGGGGTGTGGTAGGGTACAAGTGAGGTCTTCCTTGGCCAAATGAAGTACACATTAAAAATTATAAAGAGATTTTAGATGATAAATTGTAAGCCCCTAACTACTTCCACATTTACAAATATGAAGTCGACTATGAATTTAGAATCATATTTGATGGATAATTTGTTGTACAAGTAGTTGATAGTTATTCTCTTGTATTTGATAAATAATTGACCAAATATTTTCTTGTATGAATACATTAAGCTAGTTCATAATTAAGCTAAGGAAAACTCATTGGTCTATTACAAAGTGTGTGCCCTAACACTTGAGGGGCACAATCCATTATGGGTTGAGGTGTGTTAGAGATGAAAAGTTGGTGTTGTAGGGCTTTGTGGACTTAGGTTTGATAGTGATGGTGCTAGGAAGACCACTTTAGGATTTTGTTTTAGCTTGGGGTTAGATATGATATATTAGTTGAACAATAAGAAGAAATCAATAGTAAAATTGAATTTAGTAAAGGTAGAGTGCATGGTGGCTACTTCTACTAAGTGGGAGGCTATCTAGCTTCACAAGTTGATAGAATAAGTTATTAATAAGATGTTGGAGCCAATAATTGTATACTATGAAAATCAAAGTCACAACAAGCTCTTTGAGAATCCAATATTTTGTGGTTCAAACATATATACATTTGGTATTATTTCTTCAAAGACAATTTACAAGGGATAAATGGTTCTTTTAGTATATTCCCTCAAATTTGCAAGTTTTAGATATATTGATAAATTTCTTGACAAAAGAGAAGTTTGATCTATACTAAGGGAGATACTAGGTTAGATGGAGAACACCTTCTTTGTAGAGGGACTATTAGTTTTTTGTAGCTGTTGCTTAGCACTTGTTCTCATCATTTAATAAGGTGTACTTAATTTTTTAAGCTTTTTCTATCTTTAATTGGGCACAAAACTAGATTCTATTTTTTTTTGAAGTGTGGGTTTTTTTTTCTTCTTATTTTTATTTTAGGTTATGTCAACTAATCAGAAGAATGAAGAGTTACAATCAGAAGAATCAGAACAATGCAAAGTTACAGAGGAAGAATCGGAAGAATGCAAATATACAGAGGAGAACAAGGCAAAGATTATTAAAACATGGGAGCTAGTGGAAGGTCTGGAAGATGGAGAAACTGATCATACTTCTGAGAAATTCATTGACAATGGCGACAAGACAAGAGTTATAAGGACAGGCGGAAGATCAAAATCTATGGAATATTTCCACACGCTGGAGGAATATGATATGATTCTTGCTGGAAGCAAGACTTTCTTATGGGATAGGAACTCCAAAAGGTACCTATATTATTTAGGTATCAAGGCCTTAGAAAATGTTACGGAATTCACTTTGAGATCAGTAATTAGGACTGTTTCAGTTCCACCAAAACCAAGCAACATAACCCCCATTGTGATTGACTGGAAAGGGGAATCAAAGGATGATCATATATGTGCTTTGGAGTCATCTGTTCTCCAAGCTGCTTCTGATCTGAGATATACCGGAAATGAAATTATCAGCCATGAAAACAATAGCATTGCAGAGGTAGTTCCAGAAAACATTAGTAGACAGGAAAGTAATCACTTTGTTGAGACAAATGAAAGAAAGATTTGTTCGGCAGACACTAATTTAGAAAAAGATCAATCTACAAAGCAAAATTCAAGCAAGAGAAGTTTGAATGAAAGAGTTAAAATTAATGATATTGGTGGCATTAGTATCCCATCAACTCCTAATTTTCCTGCAGTTGGAAACTTAAGAGACTGGCTGAACAGTGGAGGGCTTCTTTATTCTCCAGGGGGTAAGCACTACTCCTAGTTTTGGCAGTTATATCCATGGAGATCAATGGTCATCTACCAACACTGCTGGAAACTCTGTGCAGTTTCGGATTGCTGAAGCTGAATTTGAGGAACGTTCTTTCTCTGCTCATGAAATGGACAAAAAAGCGACAATTATAAGAGACTCGAGTGTTTCTTCTTATTCTAGTCCTTCAGTTTCTGCTATTGAGAAGGAAAATTGGGACACTCCTCTATTTGACCCGGAACTCTTAGCCTCATTCGAGAAGGCACTTGAACAGCTATCCAATGAGGAAAAATGTTGGCTGAGTGTAATAGAAGATAGCTCACATTTTCTTTGTGGGGATTCAGAAGACAGTGAAGATGGTCCAGATGATAGCAGCAGAATGGAAGACATCTCCATTTATGGTTTCATATTTCTTATTCCTCTATAGCGGAGAGGGGCCCATAGTGGAGCACCCTCACTTTGCGCTTCTCAAAATCCTACATGGAAATTTCAAATCACTCTTTGTACAATAGTTGATTTGGCAACTCATGTGCTTCTATATTTCGTTTTAGGGCCACATCATCAAATATATGCCACATCAGCATGCTTTTTGTTGAGGTATCCAAAAAGGCCCCAAAAAAAAGTGAGACCGATAGTGGTGCACTAAGTCATGTTTTATTGGTGCGCTGATGTGGCATCACATGATTTGTCACTTTGCATACTTTATGGATAAAAAGTGTTTTGCAATTGGATATTAAAGTGTTCCACTATGGGGCCCACTGAGGACTACTTCTATCCCCACTATTGGACCGTGCTCCATTATGGGCCCCTCTCCCCTAAATTGCATTCAATGGATATGGTTATATAATGTGTTGCAATTAAATTACTATTATGTTGTTGGAATATTATCAAATTAGAGAGTTTAAGTAGATTGTATTGATGTAATAGATTTATTCTTGATTGATACAAGCTCAATGTCCCTTTGACAATGGATTTTTTTTCAGAAGGGGTTCTCCATGGATACCCAATGATCTTGAAGTTTGTTGATTTTAATTTTTTGATATATGTTTCAATATGCTCTTCATTAATTTTATGTTGATCATGTGTCACCTTAATCAATTAATCAAATTTGTTCACTATTCCCATATGCTTTCATTGTATTTTTTCACCTATTTCTTAACATTTGGTACTAGATGTATGAGTTGAATAGAAAGAGGTATGATTTTATTAGGGTTTTGTGATTGTAGTGGAAAATTTTAATTTATTGGTTTTGTGGATCCATCTTTAGTTGAATCCATGACAAAAACATCTTGTTCAAAGATCTAGAGATTTAATGGCTCTACGCGTGAATTGTGGAAACTCCAAGTGGAAGATCTTTTGGAGAAAATGGATCAATTGAAAGCTATTGCAAAAGAATAAAAGCTTGTGGATATGTCTGATGAAGATTAGAAAAGGTTTGAAAATAAGGAACGACAAACCATTCAATTGTGTTTTATAAATTTTATTCTCTTGAAGGTATTGAAAAGGAGGCTACCACATTTAGTCTATGGAAGAGTAGAAGATATTTACCAAAAAAAGAGTCTAAAAAGTAAATTGTACCTTAAGAGGGGGTTTTACTCCTTGAAAATGAGGAAAGGAAATTCCATTACTAGCCATCTTAATGCTTTTAAATTTAATTGATTCAACAAGGAAGTGTAGATGTTAATATAGATAAGAAGGATAAATGTATTTTATTGCTTTGTTCTTTGTCTAAATCATGGGAAATTTTAATCATTGCTATCAATGGGGTAGTGTAGATCCCATGATGAATACCCTTCTTTCTATTTTTCTTAGTGAAAAATGAGGAGAAAATGTTGGCAAGAGACACTGCAAATGTTTTGTGGTGTTGTCATTGATGGCAACCCTTGTCAGTAATTCGATCTGCACTTTAGCATTTGATCATACTGGCAGATAGATTAAAGTCAGTCAAGCTAGAATAGAGCATCCGGCAGATTTGTGTTCATCGATTCTTATGCAAATTTCTTGTCATCTTTTTGGGTTATGGATCTCAGAGAAGGTTGTTTGGTATATGATCTATGTTATCTGTGAATCTCAGTGCCTTCGATCCAGCAGCGTTAGCATCCGTTTGATTATTTTTTTGTTTATCGCTGCGTAAAGAAGGTCGAATTTGGTGAATGAAATCAAGCAGAGCATTCAGAGTAATTGTTTAAGATTTTGGTGTTCGGGAGATTTTTGAGTTAGTCCTCTGCTAGGTCAGACTTGTGGGTGCGATTGAAAAATTAATTGGCGACGGAGCCAATATTTTGTAAACATTTTGTTTGTCATTCTGCGATGTAGCTTGATTAAATCCTTAGTAGCAGCATATATATAAGGATCGATTATATCATTTTAAAAGTCTGGCGAGCTTTACGGGTGTTGGCACGTCGAGATTAGATGATTATGCACAAGCCACTTGTATAAAATGATTTTGTGATGAAGCTGAATAGAAAAAACATAGCAAAAAGAAAAAATCGACATAAGGTCCAAATTCTGATCGATGAGCTTAACCGAATCAGAATTAGTATATGTAGATGCTACTTCTCAATTCAAATCTTTTTGATGTTATTCAAATATTTTGTAAGGCGCAGCCTTTGTTTTGAGTAGGTGAGCTCTAGGTAAAAGTTTTGAAATGCAAGCATTCCCATTTTGTAAATATCTCTTTGGAGCATACTGATAATATTGTGGATTGACCTCCACCGTGGTTTTTCTCTGCAATGCCTGCAGAAAATCCTTGTGTTATGGTGTCAGCGTTTTGTTTTATGTTCATGCATCTTTCTCTTGGTGTAATAAAGCTAAAAATTCGTAGAACACCGGGATTCAACCTTCGGTTTCTTGATTCCTACAATCGTACCAAAGCCGAAGAAGTTTGCGAAAAAGCCTGGGTAAGATCTGGAAAGTGTGTCAATGATCCGCGAAGTCTTCAACAACAACTTTTGGTGGCTTAGATGATCTTGATCACCAAAATCAAGTCCAGAATTGGCAGAAAACCCTAAGGAATGAAATCACACGCTTGAAAGATATAATCAATAAGTCTAGGGAGAAGAGAAGGGAACTCTATGATCAGGTCAAGCTGAAAGAGAGTAAGAGCATTGAAGATGAACAACTGAGCCAAGCCTTGAAGGAAAATACAGAAGAATGTGAAAAGCTTACCAAAGATAATGTTGTCCTCGGGCAAGTTATGATGGAAATTCATTGGTGATGAGACAAAGGAGATTGAAGACGAAGAATAGTCAGTGGAGGTTTCACCTGAAGGAAAATTTGGGAAGAAATGCAATGACCACTGATGGATTCAACTGGCCGGAGCTTCAACTGGGAACAATCCAGCAAGAATGAAGAAGAGTTTTAGAAGCAGTATTGTTATCCTTAGGATGGAATCATACTACAAACAAGACCCATGAGAAGTTCTAAGATTAGCTCAACAAGCTTCATGAACCGATTAAAAGTCGAGGATTGATGGTGACAAGCTTTGTAATGGATATGAGGAAGGAGAAAGTTCATCTAGACAGCAGAAGATTTAGGCAAGAAACTTAGATGAACAAAGTTGGAAGGTATTTGGTAAGACAAACTAATGCTCAAAGATTCAATGGTTACTATTTTTCTTGCAATAAATTAATTCATATGGCTACTCAATGTAGAAGTAGAATGAATTCAAGTGGTCCATCATTTTCCAGTCATTGTTTCAATTGCAATAAGTATGGTCATAAGTCAAATGAATGCAAAAATATGATGAACAACCTTTATAGAGATGTCAGATGTTATACATGCAATAGATTTGGCCATATTGCTAACCGGTGCAGATCAAGAGAAAATCCATGGAATGACTGGTCTAGATAAAGAAATGTGGTGTGCTACAATTGCAACAAATCCAGTCACATTGCTAGATTTTGCAAAAACAAAAAGGGTCCGGTAAATCAAAGGAGAAATATGCAGAAGGATGAAAAGGGGAAAGGAAAGGTTACTACAGATGAGATCAGGAAGCAAATGAAGAAGATATGGGTGAAGAAGAGTCCCTCTGTTGCAGGAAATGATTCCACACTAGATCCTACATCTGGTAATTCCTCTGGGAATTAGTTTTAGGCCTCTGGCCTAGGGGGAGCTATCAAGAAAATCTCTTAAACCCCCTGCCGGTAGTTGGTATTGGGATATAGATGAGTGCAGTGATTGCATTGATGATCTACCGATGCTGCTAAATAGTTGGAGAGAGTATTTATGCAGAGTTGAAGGTCCGCAGAAGATTTATCTTTCACAGAGTATGGAAACAGGGTATTTGGATGAGTTAGGGAAAAAGCATTTTTGTGACAAAAAGTTAGGTGTGCGAATGATAAAAGGTCATTTGTATCCCTCATTTGTCACTTTGCATTTTGAGAAGAATTTTGAACAGATCTGAAGTGAACTTTGGAAAAATTTGGCGAAGATTCAAGTGTAAAGGAGATTCGGTGATCAAACCCTATTCTAGCAAAAAGGTATTTATCAGGAAAACTTGTGAACTTGTGAATTTGTGAAAATGGCTACTCCATTGGTAGTTGATGTCAAGGATAGACCCCGTCCGAAATTCAAGTGGCATCCTTTCAAGTCTGTTGAGATAGAGCCCTTAGGTGCATTTTCGTATTTTCTGTATGATGTCTTGCATATTGAAGACATTAGGGCGTACATTCATGCAAATATTGAGGAGTTGGGATGCTCACAACTATTGAATTTGTATTCCAATCATATAGTTGGAGAGGATTTTTGTGTAAAACCTGAATTCAAAACCCTAGAGGAGAAGAAATTCATGCAGATTGTAAAATTTCTCGTGTTTGAAGAAAGCGAGTGGGTCTGGTATATTTTGAGCCGAGTTCATGCTGAATTTATGTAGTTGAGTCAACCTTTCAAGATTACAAAAAAAGCTATAAGTGTTGTTACAGGTTTAAATTCCTCCGGTGGGTTGTCGATCTTGAAGTCCGTGAAGAATTAGATAGTTACAGATGCAACCACTTCGGTGTTTGATAAAAGAGCTATGAAAATTGATGATATCATTGATGTGGATGTGAAATTTTCCTCGATGGTTATTGGTTATAAGATCTATCATTCTAGTTGAGATAATTCTATATCTGGTACAACTATCTATGCAGCATATCAGATGATGAAGGAAAATGCAGAGTATGACCTGTGTGAGTTACTTAGAAGCCAGTTAATGGAGAATCTTGGTAAGATCAAGAAAGATAAGAAGAATACCTTTAAGTATGGTAATTTGTTACTATGTTTGTTCTTTTATTTCATGAATGAAGTTTTGGGAGTTGGAAAAGTGCATTGGAAAGGTGATAAGCCTGTAGCTGTTCAAATTAGAGACATGTTATACAACATTGGTGATAGTAAGACAAGGAAAACTATTATCTGGGGATATTTCAAGAGTTTTCAGAGTGAGATGCAAGCAAGAGAAAGAATTCCTACTTCTATTGTGGAGAAGTACAAAGACACTATCTGTTTTATGGTTGACATTGATCAATGCTTGATGGAAGCTGCAGATCCTAGAATGGTCTGGACTATGCCAATGGGCTATGAAGTTGAGGAGAACAGCTTGGAACTATATGCACAACATTTTTTGAGTAAACCTTTGGATCCGACTAAAGAAAGGCTTGGAACCTATGTAGAAAAATATATGCAAGTGCATGAGCAGTTGAAGAAACCAATGATAGTCTGGAGAGTAAGGAAGGAAGTTGAAGCCTTTGTAGAGAGCATGGGTATATCTGCAGAAGCTGTGAGAGAAGCTAGAAGAAAGAGAGAAGAAGCTGAAGCAAGTGAGCCTACTAAGATTGAATCTGCTAGTTAGACAACATCCCTTGCCCGAACTAGATCTAGAAGGAGCTTTGCATCCCTATCCAGTCCTGCAAAGAAGTCAACCCCTGTGAAAGATCAAGCCAAGGCATCCAGTAAGAGGAAGAAGGACAAGAGCACAAGAGTCTATGTTGTTGTCTCAGAAGATGAAGAGACTGAATTTGATGAAGAGGTAAGGGAAATAAAGCATATGGGCACCCAGGCATCAAAAATCACTAAGGACAAGCCCTCCGGTGAAGGAGAGAAAGCAAAGAAGAAGGTGAAAATTTTCAAACTAGGTATGTCTATAAAGGAAGTTGAGAGAGACATAATTAAGGATGGAAATCTTAATCCACTATGTGAATGGTATGATACCTTTGATAGTGTTGGTCAAAGAGTTCTTGAGGAGGCTACAATAAAGTATTTGAACAATTTCAATATGGCTCTTGTTGAGATCATGTCTCAATTACCTAAGGAACTGTATGAAGTTTTGGAAATGAGGAGAGTAAGTGCAAGAACTGAAGAAGAGAAAATGAGAGAATGAATTCTTGTAAATTTATGTCTGGTGATGTCTATTGAGGAAATGAAGACAATCCTGAATGAAGCTAAAAGGGATTTCAAGAGTAACAAGCTTATGATTGGTTAGACTGAAGAGGTAGCAAAAGAAACTAAAAGAATTCTAAAGGAAGTTTTGTTAAAGAATAGAATCAATGTTGTCTTTGAAGAAGTGTATGTTGAAGATATTTCATCTGGTCTGGTGGATGAAGAAGTAAAGGAAGATACAGTTGAGGACACTCAGATTCCTCTTGGTGTGCATTGAAGGAAGCACAAGAAGCTTTGGCAGTCAGTGATCTGGTGAACCTTGAGTCTACAGAGATGCAATCTTATCTATTTTGTGGTCACATGACTATCTTGGAGAGTCTCAAGAAGGGTTGGGACACAAGTTTGAACCTGTTGAAGACTAATTTTGTAGATATTTTCAAGTTTGTGTAAGTTGTAGAGACAAGCTTGTACATATGCAGTTTGAAGTTTTTGTTTGATTTTTGGTATGTGGATTCCCCATATTTTCCATTGATGTCAAAGGGGGAGAGTAGAACAGTGAAAAATGTATATTCATCTCAGGGGGAGTTGTAATTTTGAGTTGTGATTGAAGATCTTTTTGAATTTTTGAAGTTGGCAGTGTATTCATTTTGGTATTGATCTAACACTTAGTCATTTTTCACTAAGTGTTTTCATGAATGCCAAAGGGGGAGATTGTTGGAAAGAGACACTACAAATGTTTTTTGGTGTTGTCATTGATGGCAACCCTTGTCAGTAATTCGATCCGCACGTTAGCATTTGATCATACTGACAGACAGATTGAAGTCAGTCAAGCTGGAACAGAGCATCCGACAGATTTGTGTTCATTAATTCTTATGCAAATTTTTTGTCATCTTTTTGGGTTGTGGATCTCAGGGAAGGTTTTTTGGTATATGATCTACGTTATTTGCTAATCTCAGTTCCTTGTATTGATTTGTGTACACATTGGAAGATTTGGTTGATTAATTTTTGTTTATTAGTGCAAGAAGGTTGACTTGGTGAATGAAGCGTGTTGCAGATATTCAAGGAGTAATTGTTTAAGTGTTTTTGTGTTCGATATCTTTGATTTGGGTCCTCACTATGTTGTGGTCGACTTTGGTGGGTGCTCATTGAAAATTAATTATGATTTGAGTCGATAGTTTGTAAACATTTTTATGTTTTATTGAAGCCGACATGTAGCGATTAAATCCTTAGTAGCAGATATATATAAGTGATCGATTATATCATTTTGGTGTGTGTTAGAAGTGATTTGATGGGTGTTGCGAATGTCAGAGAGATTGTAGAATGATTATGCACAGTTTCACTTGTGCATAAAAGGATTTTGTGATGTGAGTTGAAGTAGATAGAGCAGAAGAGAAAAATCAGATAGAAGGTCCAAAATTTGATTGATGAGCTTAATAGAAACTGTAATCAGGCATTTGTAGATGCTACTTTATCAGTTCAAATATTTTGGGTGTTATCTAAATACTTTTGTAAGGCAGTAAGCCTTTCTATTTTGAGCAGTGAGCTCTAGGAAATGTGCCTGAATGCAAGTGCATTCCCATTTTTGTAAACATCCTTTTGAGTATACTTAGATAATATTGTGGATTGACCTCCACTGTGGTTTTTCCCCTAACAGGGTTTCCATGTAAAAATCCTTGTGTTATGGTGTTGTGGTTGTTTGTTTTATGTTCATGCATCTTTCTCTTGGTTGAATGTTATAAGTGCTTTGAAGATTAGATTAATAAAGTTAAAAATTGCAGAACACTGATTCACCGCCCCTCTCTCAGTGTTCCTTGATTCCAATAGAAAATCCATAGATGATGATTCTAAGGATGCATTTAATTTTTAGGGAAGGCCTAAGGATAAAGGTAGTTTAGAAGGGGAATGTAAGAAATATAGGAATAGATCCAAATCAAAATGATGGTCTAAATTACAAAAGTGAACTATTGGAACTGTGGATATCAAGGAAATGTGAAGAAGGAATTTATAAATAAGAAGATATTTAATGATTTCTCCACATAAATATCCTTTGATAATGATGCTATTGATACTTTATTTATTTTTGCTAGTATTTCTAGTGATGAATCATGATAATTTAATTTAGTTCCTACTACCATGAATCCTCAAAAGGAGTGGTTTTATAATTATAGAGCATGTGATGGTGGTGAGGTGTTCCTTGGTGATAACAACACTCTCAAGATTATTGGCTAGAAGGTAAAACTAGAATTTGGTGATGGGAGAGAAATCTTTCACTGATGTTGGAGAGCATGTGACTTTTGACAAGAATGGTTTTAGGTTTGCAAGATGATATATAGTTCTTGGTAAGGGCTCCTGTGTGGAATTCTATTTAAATTGGATGGATCTACTATTGAGCTTATGTTGAAATGTAATAGATTTTAAAACTTCATATAATTTGTGCTCTCAAAGTTTGGGCCACATTGGTGAAAAAGGTTTTCAAGCCATGATTAATAAAAGTATGGTTGATATTTTTTCAAGTTATTCTACTAAGTTTGATTTTTATGTGTATTATTTATTTAACAAACATAATACAATTAATTTTTCAGTGGGAAGTATTAGAGCTGAAAATATTTTAGAGATGATTCATTTAGATATGTTTGGTCTAGTAGATGTTTTATTTATGAAAAAATTTATATATTATGTTTCCTTTATAGACGATTACTCAAGATTTACCTTGATATATTTTCATAACATAATTATAATTTTTTAGTAAGTTTAAGGAATCTAAGGTACTTGTTGATAAATATTCTACTAAAAAATTAAGGTATTGAGATCTAATAATGGAGGTGAATAACTACTATAGGGAATATGATTATTTTAATATACATGCAAGTATTATGCAACATAAAATATCATATATACACCATAGAAAAAGACATTACAAAACAAGCAAATTAAACGTTGGTGGACATAACTAGAACTATGTTGAATGGTGCATAGTTAGATCAATGTTTTTGAGATGAGGCTATGAGTATTGATTTACAAAAGTGGTAAAAATCTCCTTATTTATCTCTAGTTGATAAGACACCATATGAAGTGTGGATAGGTAGGAAATCCTTTGTTTCACATCTAAGAGTTTTTTTATTGTGAGGATTCTCTTCATGTGTTGAAAGAGAAATAATATAAGTTGAAACATGATGTCTAGAAGTGTATATTTTCTCTAGATATAATGAGTAAATTAAAGGTTATAGTCTTTGGAATCCTCTAACTTTGAAAAGTGGTATATTAAGGATATGATTTTTTGAGAACTTGAGTATTTTTTTATCTAAGATAGATAAAAGAAAAATAAAGGAAAACAATGCATTTTGAAACTAAGGTTGAGAGACATGAAGATGTACATGTGGAAGAGAAACAATATGGATTTGAGGATGGAGAGGAAGAATAAAATTCAAGAGAGTTTTCTCATATGAATAAAAATTATATGAATATACATATCTCTTACTCAACACTTAAGGATATCCATGAAATAAAGAAAACTAGATTATAGGTATAGACCAATATATTTTTGTTATATATTTGATTTATCTTTTATTGATGACAAACCTAAGTCTATGGGGGAATACTTTTCTTTATAAGAGTTTAAATCTTATATGGAGGCCATTCAAGAGATGTTGGCCTTGGACAAATGTGACAACTAAGATCTTGTGATTTTTCTTGAGGGAAGGAAACCCGTTGGATGCAATGGGGTATTGAAGAAGAAATTTAGAGTGGATGGTAAGTTGGAATGGTACAAGGAAAGACTAGTCGAAAAAATGTAGTCTTAGAGAGAGGGAGTTGGTTTTGGTGAGATGTTTTATTCTATGACTAAGATAACTTCTATTAGTTATTTTTTTCTATTATTATTGTTTGTGATTTTGAAGTAGGGATTATGGGTGTTAAGACTATATTTTTACATGGGGATCTTGAAGAAAAATTTTATATGTGATAGCTTGAAAATTTTGTGGTGAAAGGAAAATTTGGTTTTAAGGTTAAAATGATCATTCTATGTTTTAAATTAGGCTTTTGTACATGTGATATTATAAATTTGGCACTTTCGCATTGAGTCTTATTTTTGTTTGAAGTGAGGAAGATCATTATGTATATTTTTAAATGATTGATGATTAGTTGCTAATCATTGTTTTGTATGTGAATGACATGTTTTTTATTGGTAACAATAAGGGGATGATTACAGAAATTTAAATTCAACTTTAGGGTATATTTGACATGAAGGATTTAGGGGCTAAAAAAATTATTTTGGGAGTGAAATAGGGACTAGTTTCACAAAAGCTTTGGCCTACTCATAATAAGTAACTTGAGACTATTTCATAGTGGTTTTTTATGTAGGATTATAAACTAGTGAGTATTTCTTTAGTTGTAGGCACTAAGATTTTATTGGATCAATTTCCTAATTCAAAAGATTATTTTGAGAATATGTATAATATTTTTTATGCTATTACTATTGGTAGCCTAATGTATGCAAAGGTTTTTACTAGACAATATATTTTCCAAGAAGTGAGAGTTCTTAGTAGGTTTATGTCTGAATCTAGTAGATATAATTTGAATTATGTTAAGAAGGTGTCTAGATATTTGTGAGGAACTTCTGATTACTATTTATATTCGTGTAACTAATGATGTGGGAAAGATGTTAGAGATACTCTTTTTTTATTGAGATTGGGTAGGTGATTTGAATAGTAGGAGGTCCACTAGTGGTTATGTATTTTCTTTGTTTGGAGGATTTATTAATTGGATGAGTAAAAGAAAACCCATATTTTTTTTTATCTATGATCGAAACAAAGTAATTGACTACTACACATACCTATAGAGAGGTGATATGGTTCTAAAATTTGTGTTAGAAATTGGTTTATATTATAGGGTTATGAGAATTGAATGTGATAGGTATAGTGCTATAAGTTTGGCCAAGAATCTTGTTGGGAAATGTGTGTTGTACACATTACATAATGATACTAATAATGTAAAAATAAACATTTAGTTATGGTGCATCTTAGAGATGTGGATACCACAAGGGTTAGGAATTCTTAGGGATACTTTTATCTTGTATGAGACATTGAGATACATATTTAATATTGGTGTCATGTTGGGAAAATATTTAATATAGGGAAAACTTCATACCAAATTTTTAATTTGGGGTCATGATCTAGTGACCTCATGATTTTTAGGCACATGATTTATATAATAACACATTGGTTTTGTGTAATCTTGTCTTATAAAAGTAAGTGCATGAATATTTTTTGAGGTTGACTAGTGGAACCTTGCTTGTTGGCTAAGGTTGATTGAGCATGCTAATGAGCTGTACAATTGGATAGTTTCCTGTTGCTATTTCATACTTTTATCTTTATTCTCTACTAATCTTTGAGAGATTACCAACATTTTTTATATACAAATTTAAGTAGTTTAAAGCATTAGGTATTGAACATGTTATGTTAATATGTGTAAGTTTTATGAATGTACATGAAGTTTAGTAGGATTTTATGTTCAAATTATGGTTAACTTTGATAATGTGTTTTTCTGAGTGAGTGAGTGATTAACAAGATCTTGTGGAAGCAACAACTCAAGCAAGGGCCACTTGAGGTACTAATAAACCACTTCAATTTAGATTGATAGATTAGATTATGTATTTTGAGTTTAATTAATAGTTTCCAATTTATGTGATTATGAATAAATGCATTACAATTTCTGAATTAAAATCTATAGATTAATATTTTGTTTCATACTCTAGAGGTTAAGTTAGGACATATTGCAGTATAATGGTTAACTAGTTAATGTCTTAAGCATCAGGTACCTACAACAAAGGTAGTTGTTTATATTCCTTTACTCTATTTTGAGGAATATAAGTTTTTTCTAATTAAAATATTTAATTGTATTTGTATGTGTTTCATTCACCTATACTAGCTGATGTAGGATGTCTAGAATCCATGAATGCACATAGATTGCCAGCACTATCTGAAGTTTACGATCCCCTGGTTGATGACTTAATGGAAGCCCTCTCTTGAGTGATGAATTTATTAGTTTAGGGATCCTCAGGTCCACTAAGCTGTGCACATAACCATTAGCACCAAGTTAATTAGGCATTAGAGGAAACTTGAAACATGCCTTGTATGTTGTATATGTGAAACATGGATTGTGATGTGTGGCTATATGGTTCTCATTTTCTTGCTCACATATAGGAGAAACTAAGGTGCTTTCAATACTTTAGAAGCCTTGTATGAAGACTCTACAAGTGTATTATAATTTTGTTCTTTGAGATAATACATTGAGTTATGTGGATAATTTTGGAGGTTGGGTTTTTCCATTTAGAGGGTTTTACCAAGGTATATTTGGTGTTATCTTGTGGTATGCTTTTCCCATATTTTGCATTGTGAATTTCAAATACTTGCTTTTATTTTTTTTATCTCATGAGGGTTATATGGAAATTATATATATATATATATATACTTTAAATCTCCTTTCTTTTGACATCAAAGAATAGCTATTAGGTTGTAAGAGGAGACATCTTCTTGGTTGTTAACTCTTGATGTGAGTGGATATTGTGTATAGTTGAATTTACGGTCTTACAACAAAAAATATTAAGGTATTTTCAAGGTTTCACATGTGTTTGTAGATTTGGACTATTGTAGATTTAAGAAACTTTGATACAATTTGGAAAATGGGTTTTTATTTAAGCTTATTTTGTGAGGTTTTTGGAGGTGAAGTTTCATAAATTACATTCTAAAAAAAACAAACCTCACCTTTGAGTCTATAAGGCCAAAAAACCTATAGATCCTTATAAAAAATGATATATTTTAGAGTAAAATTTTTATGCTATTTTCAAGGTCATGAAGGAATATTTGACTATGAAATCTATACATCCATATGAGAGGGTAAAAATGGTGCTAGATCATACAATATTCCCTTTAAAAATAATTGGTTGTTTAGTATATGAATGACATCATCTTGGTGTAGGGTATAATCACAAGTTTATAATTTTGGTTGAAGCCCTAGGTCCCAAATTTGGGCCTAGCTAGCCCATGGGGGCTTAAGCACAATAAACATAGTGCCACCAATAGTGATGTGATCCGCCATTATCCACTACCATTATTTCATGCCTCTTTTTTATTCATGACTAAACCTAAACTCAACCACCAATTTTTTTACAACTCAACATGAAACAAGGCAACTTTTAAGAGATGTGCCATTATGCTTATGATGACATTATGTTTATGATACCATCATAAGAATCCTATACATAGTGTGAGGAAGAACACAATATAAAATTATTTGAGGTAAATCGTTCTCATACTCACTCGATGAGTTCAATTTAGGTGTTTACACAAGATGAGAATAAATATTCATAAGTAAAAACCTTGAATTTAGTGATGATATAAGGCTTGAGTGGTTTATGTGACAATTAGTGTGGCATCTCTTTAGAATGGATATTATCTTTTGTCATTGGCATGATGGAGGATGAGAGGATTCTTTTTTGGGATGGTTTTCACCTTGATTATTGTTGTAGGTATTTTTATGGAGTACATGGAGCACTTGCATGTTTTGATGGAACACATGTTGGCTATAAGGATTGTTCTCTTGATGTTTGAGTTTATTTTTGACCACTTATGCAATGCATATGACAAGTGAGAGAATATTGGGAAAAGGTGTGTTGTTCACCTTGAATTGAGTTATAATATAAAAAACAATATAGTATGTGGTACACCTAAGGGGTCTAGAGATTCATGCATTATATGGGTTCTACATTCTTGGAGCCACTTTGTATGTTGTATGTAACATTGGGATAAATATTTAATGTGGGTTTTTGCACATTGGAAACATATTTAATATTGAAAAAAATTAGTACCAAAAAGAGAAAACTTAGTAACAAAAAGTAAATGAGAGAGACATGGTTTTGTAAGCTTATGTCATTAGACACATGGCTTATGTAATACCACTTGGTGGTTTTGTGAAAGCTTATTTTTATAAAAGCAAGTACATGAGTAGTTGTTGAGATTGGCTAGGTTGGCTATCATAACCTTTGGCTTGTTGGCTAAGGTTGATTGAACATGTCACTAGTACAAAAAAAAATATATGACTGAAAAAACTACTAAAAATTGCTTATAAATGACTACAGTTGGTCACGTGACCACTAGTAGTTTATTGCCAGTCATATATAACACAACCAGATTGATGACTAAACCATTTTTAGTCATTTATTGGTTGTTTTGATTGATCGATTTTGTAGTATATTTAGTCATTGATTTAGTCATTCATTGATGTGATCTGGTCACTTATTTAGTCACTTTTTTTCCACTGATATATTTAGTCGTTGATTTAGTTATTGATTGTTGTAATTTAGCCATTTTTTATTCACTGATATATTTAATTGGTCACTTATTTAGTCATTTTTATTCACTGTTCACTGATTTCTATCAATTGGTAGTATATTTAGTCAATTTAATTAGTAATTGATGTCAATTAGTAGTATATTTAGTCAATTTAATTAGTAATTGATGTCAATTAGTAGTATATTTAGTCATTTTAATTGACTGATATTTGAGGATTTAAGCATACAACATAGAAATACACATCAATCATTAATTGCACACAATAAGACAACCATTGAGAAGGAAAAATCGGTGATATTTATTAATAAAAGAAAGGTGTTCTAATTACAACTTAGAAATAGAGTATTACAAGTGTTATTTTCAGTCACAAGACTGAAAATTTTGAGTTACAATATTACATAGAAATGACTACAAGAAATAAACTTCTCCAAAAAACTTTTGCAATGATGGAAACACATGCTTGAAGCCCTTCAATGTGAGAACATACCCCTTTCATCTCTTAAAAATTTTACGTGGGAAATCTTCCTGGAGCAAGCTGTAATGTGTAGAATCGAAGAAGGAGAGTGTTGATCATGTCCCATATATGAAGCTCTCTCCTTCAATGCAGTCAACAATAACCCAACTAGAATCTTTCCTCCTTTATATGCAATGTGCCATCTGATATGAGCAACAAGGTGTTGCCTTTTCTACCATGAATGAAGCTATGCTTCAATACAACCAACAAAATTACTATTAGTCTCAATTCAGAGAGAATAAAAGTGCATTGTATATTGCAAGTTTACAAAAGTCCAAACACAACAGAAAGATAAATCAATTAAAAAATTATATCCTTGTCAACAAATGCCTTAAACAGAGTGTTCAACATAGGCCTGAAATATGCATATTGAACCTTTGATTTCAGAACCTTGTTCAAAGTTTAAGAAAGGCGATATGCTCAGATTATAGAATGAAATTGACATTATAGAATGAAGGCTATCAACACTAACCAAATTGGAACAACATTATCAACAAAAATTTCTTGGAAACCAAGCCCAAGAATGCCACTAGACTTAATTAGACAACAAAAATGTTAACCCTAGTTCATGTGTTGTCTGAGTAAAGACCTGCACCATGGAAGAATCCATTTATACATAAATTCCAAATTAAGTTGATGAGAAAATATCTTTCATATCCAACTGGGAAGCCTTAACATCCAAAAATTAGTAACCCGATGTTTCACAACAAGTTTCCCAACTATGACATCATCTTTACTTAAGAAATTGGATATTGATCCACTGCCATATTGGATCTCACAGGATTCTCCTTCACAAACAAAAAATGATATATATTAATTTTTTAGCAACTTCCTTAATATCCCCATGTAAGTAGACTAAACTAAGTGAGGTTGAGGGTTTGAAGTAGAGTACCATCTTCTTGGTATGTGCTTGAATTTGATGACTTGTATCTTGAATGAAATAGTAATTTAGTTGCACTATAAAATCATTGTTACAAAAATAACCACAAAATCCTCTTTAATTAAAATAATCCTTCTAGATATTTCAGGTTAATTTCTGAGAGCTAATTTCACTATCCAAACAACCATCAATCTATTTACTGTATATGATTTCACATAATTCAGAATTTGAATGTAATGAAACTAACCATAACTACCAAAGATTTGACACCAAAATGTAGTACAAAATGAATTGTTTGAAAAAATGCCTCAAAGAGATGTCATCCCATGGAATGAAATGATATGATTGCAAAATGTGCACAAAATTGATTTTGCAAGGAAGATCTCAAAATATTTGAATTAATGAAGCAATCTGGAACACTGACATTGTAAGCTTTGCTTGTATTCTAGATGCATGCAATCATGCAGGTTTAGTGGATGAGGGATGCACATACTTCACACGTCAGTAACCCTTATTGCATTACATATATAGTTGGTCATTAGGTGTGCATGGTTGACCTTCATGCCTGTGTTGGCTATCTTGAGGACACCCTAAACATTATTATTGAGATGCCAGTTAAACCTTTGGTTCCTGTGGATCATATATGAATATAGGTTGAATATTCCAACAACACTATTTTTTTAGTTGGATCCTAAAAATGTTGCAACTTATGTTCTTCTCTAAAACATCTATGCAGAAGCGGGCAAGTGTGGTGAGGTTCAAATAGTAAGGATATTGATGAAAGATAGAGGAATTAAAAAGATACCTGCATGTAGTTGGATTGAAGGGCATAAAATGGTACATAATTTTTTTGTAGGAGACATATTAGATCCACAAACAAGTGAGATCTATGCAAAATTGGAGAAATTGGCTTGGAAAATGAAGGTAGCAGGGTATTTCCAAATTTAAGACTTTTACTCAATGTTGTGGAATACAAGAAAAAAGAATCATTTATTTGCCACCATAGTGAAAAGTTAGCAATTACATTTGTTTTGCTAAACATGGCCCCTGGTACAACTATTGGAGTTGTTAATAACCTTCGAGTATGTTCTGATTTTCACACTACATCTAAATTCATCTCCAAGATTGTTGCAAGAGAAATTGTTCTGAGAGATGTGAACCATTTACATCATTTTAAACATGGACAACATTCTTGTGGAGAATATTGGTGATGCTAAATGAAACAATCTGAAAAATAGGCTTACACTATAATAATATGCACTACATCAGATATCTAGTAATAACGAAGCGACATCCATCAAAGCATAACAACAGGGATTTTTTTGTCATATGTTGCAGTTACAAATGGCCTACTAGACATACATGAAAATGTGGAAGCAATATACACAAGGCAAGCAAACTGTTTCAAAAAAATGCCTCAAAGAAATGTGATATTTCTTTTTATATTTTAACTGCAATACCGCACCGTTTTGACATGATCCTTGTGGTGATGCAGGATGTTACCGCTACATCACACTGTTATTGCTTGACCTTCGTGGTAATGCAGGATGTTACTGCTACACCGCACCATGCCTTCTTGGCTCTTGCGGGGATGCAAGAGAAGTATTTGAGTTGCCGCCATACCACACATTTATTGCTCAACCTTCATGGTAATGTGGTATGTTACCACTACACCGCACTGTGTCTTTTTGGCTCTTGCAGTATGGCGGTATTATGAAACTTGTCACAATAGTCTTATGAAACTTGTCATGAACATCTACTACCTTGAAACAACAGTCTTATGAAACTTGTCAATATTTATAGGAACCTTTTAAATTACATTCAGATCTATAAGGAAACTATTCTATAGGGATGACAGTCCCAAGAAACATGGAAATGGTTACACCAATAAATAGTTAACTAGAAACCATGAATCTTCAATGCATAATGGAGAATATACATAGAGTTAAGTTAATGAGCAAACATCCTTGAAGAATTGTCATCACAAGTATGACAATCTAAGAGTTTGTAGTAGAAAATAATGTGCCCTCAAAGACTTAATAGTCATAATAGACCTAGTGAGAGCTTTCAAAGTCATACGAATAAATTCATAAGAGAATAGATGCAAGAGCATGAAAAGACACTGAGATGGAAGGGTAGTTGGTAGAGCTAAAGAATCGGACCTGTAGTGAGAAGGTAGGGAGAACAAAGTAATTTACAGTCAAGAGCATCATGGAAGTTTCTTAGGTGACTATATGTGGGCAAGGAGAGCACTTAGTAACAACATTACCATCAAAACAATAAGGATACTCAAAACCCTACCAAACCCTAGGGCCTTTTTCATCACCTTGTAGAGATCTCAAACATGCATGAAAATATTTCACAGAGACTAAAATCATCTCTATTTTTTATGATCACAAAAAGTAACAAAAATTTAGATTTACAAGTGATGAAAGAAAGTACATGGAAAGTATATTATGCTGAATTTAAAAAAAAATAAAAATTAACCATTAACCATTGAATACACCATCAAAATACAAAGATACAATGAAATATTATGATTAACAAAATGATAATTTTAACAGTTATCTTAAGGTAGACAAAAAAAAATTGTGCAAGTGAAAAATAATACTCCTAGATTATTCTGGACAAATAACATTTTCATTTACATCATTTTCAAGCAACAGTTTTTTAGATTCGTCTAGCTATACAAAAATCAAATCAAATCTACAATGATCTCAAAGATTTGAAGGTTCAAAAATATGATATTTTCAGATCTATTCTGGGTGTATCCCGCAAATCCATATTGATGCATCATCAATCCTTGTTTAGACTCGATGTTGAATCGCCTGTTGTTTCCATAGAATCCAAAATAAGCCTAACAAAAGCTGGAAGAAATAACCCTATAAACATCAAAAGGAAAAGCTAAATTGGTAGTAATTTCACTGTAATTCTACAAATTTTGTAAATCATTTTAAGTAATTCGATTCATTGTACTATAAAGATTTATAATATGAAGTTTAGCTATTCAAATAGCTTAAATAATTTTAAGTTATAAAATTGATAAATAGGCTTTAGCAATTCAAAAAAAATCCACTTCTAAAATTTTAAATATCTTTATTGTATCTATTTACCGTTGTTAGAGAGTTGCAAAGTGTGAATTGTCCTCTGTCCTATAGGACTGAGAAAGGAAGAACACTATCAAATAGTGAATGAATGTTACTGTCAAATGGTGACAAATATCTTTCCTCTAAGTCATTTGCACATGGTGATTAAGAACATAGTGAGTACGAAGCAAAAGAGAATTGGATCATAGCACTGCAAAATGGTCATGAGTTGTGCAATGAACTTCACTATTCTTTTGATCACAAAGGAGATAAAGATAATAAACAACATACTGATGTGCACAGAGAATGTTCAGGGAGTGCAAATTTTTGAAATGCACAAGACAACTAAGAGGGGGGGGTGAGTCAGTTGTCACCAATCACATTCACAAATCTCAAACAATTATTAACTCCACATCCACTTTAATTAGTTATTAAGTATGATCATCAAGTGCAAATAATAGAAAGCAATATCAACACAAGAAACACCAGATTTATGTGGAAAACCCAATAAGGGAAAAATCATGGTGAGGATTAACTCACAATATAAGAATAATTGCAAAGCCGTTTACAAAGAGGCTCA
>VDFB02001597.1:255037-279576 GCA_007258455.2 Sequoia sempervirens | reverse complement strand
GCTGCTAGAAATCGTGGGTACATCAATGAGGCCATAGCATGATCAACACATCTAGTGACCTGGTATCCCCTAACCTTATGCACATTTTGATAAAATGGGAAACAAGTGGCTTTTATCATTTCTTTGGTGACACTATCTTGTATTTGTTTAAGGGGAACGCCACCATGTACTTCTTCCCGCATGCGGGAAAGAATAGCAGTCACTCTGTCTGGGGAATATGCACTAGTCCTCTCAAGTTCATCTTTTAGTTTTTCTAGACTATGCAATATTAACATGCATGGTTCACTATATATCCTCGGGTTTGCACCATGTGCTAATGAATCTCTCAATTTTTTTTATCTCATTACTAGTATTTGCAAAACAAAGATTCTAGAAACAAGTGAAACATGATCTACATTTTCCATGTTATATATATACAAAGAGCACCTAAATGTTCCAATGAGACTTTGCAATAATATATCTGATAAAAAGAATATACAAATCAAAATTAATAACTTGTAATTTAATTCATCTACTCATCAATAATATTTTCATATCTTTTAACTTGATTTAAAAAGAATTGGAAGACAAACTATAATCTATAACATAACATCCTTAAAATGGTTCAAATTTAAATGAAAACGTATGAAAAGAATAAGAATACAAAGATTAAAGTATAAAATCATTTGAAAATAATTGGGGATAAAAATATTTAACCTAATAGTTGTAAACATAAATGAACTTCAATTATATAGCCTTGAGAACATCAAAAAATTATAGATTGGAAAGAAAAATAAATATGTCATATTACTTGAATCAAATCTAATAAAGTTTGACTTTATTGCATACTTGTTATAAATATCTCACATGAAACTAGTTTGAAGTCTAATGTGCTCTCATCTACCCTTTTGACATTAAGCTTTAGGTGGCTTGTTGAGATGAAAAGTAATGTTGATTCCTTACCTAATGGAAACAAAAAGATACATATATAGTCAAATTGATGCAGGAGCATCCATGGTCAAAGGGATATCCTCATCAATTTTAATTTTAATTTTCCTATTGTTTGATAATTATTTAGTTGGAGAAATAAATTAAAATATTAGGCCAAAAATTGTAATAAATAATTGGTCTTTTATTTTAATATTGCTAAATTTTGGAGTGGAGATTGTCTAGGTGGCAGTGTTGAACTTGAGCTTTAACAAAAAAAGGCAATCTTGGAATGGATTTTTTTTGGGAGTTACAATTTTTTAAAAATCAATTAAATCCTCATAAATTGTAATAATGGAGATCTTGCATGCCCAAGTTGAGTTGGCAGTTACTTTTCTAATTGGGTCCCTATTTTCTAGGAGTTGGAATCTTGCATGTTGTTGCATGTCTAAAGTCGTATCTATGAGACCCAGTTTTAGTAAAATGGGCATAACTTTCTCATATGGTAACAAAATTAAGAATTTCAAAATGATTTGGAAAGCTGAAAAGAAGGGGCACCAAACCCAGAAATTGTTTGAGGAGTTTCAGAAAAAAGATAGATCATTGATAGGCAGAAAGTGACGGGTTTTCTTGGTGGTTTTGTGGAGGTTGTTTTGAGAAACTAATGGCGGTTTCTTCTCACACAACTTCTATGTATTGATGCTGCTCATTTGGAGAAGGGGGATTTGGAGAGTTGGTGGTTGCATATCCAGATATGGCTGGAATAATATTGAAAGTTTAAGTTGCAGATTTTTTTTTGTATGTGTGAAGCCCATGTTGTATGTGAGCATATGAGCTCTATGATTGTGTAATTCAAATTCAGATTTGAAATCAATATATATGTTGCATATTTCTCTTCCATATTTGTTGTTAATGTTTATTTGCAACCTTCTTGCATAGTGGTTAATGTGTGTGGCTTTAGATTTGAAAGGGAGAGTTTCCCTCCCTGCTTCAGTGGTATCAGAGCAGAAGTTCCTGAGTCTGTAACAGAGCGCCGAATGTGAGGCAGTTGCAGCAGGACTTGTGAGTGTGGGTTGAAGCTAACAGATCTTGAGAGTGAAGATCTTGTAAACAGATCGCCGAATGTGAGGCAGTTTACATGTGAAGAACCTGAGGGTTTTTTAAAAAAAAATTGTGTTGTAGAGGATTTGAGAAGCCTAGAAAATGGAAAGGAGAAAGGGAATTATCATTAGATGGATTTTAAGGATTCCCAGACTAGAGGTAATAAAAAGGAGATTCAGAGAAAGAGAAATGATAAGGTTGCAACAACAAATAAATGAATTGAGGGATGAGATTGAAAGGAGGAAACAAGAGGAGAGAAGATTTGAAGATAAGTTTTATCTTTCTAATGATGTTTTGACTACAGGAAAGAAAGAAGAAGTAATAGAATGTCATGCATGCGACATTGAGGAGGAAGAAGAGTATGAGCATGAAGAGATTGATGAACCTGAAGAGGGATGCTTATTGGAAGACATGGAGAATGAGACTACAGTGATTGCAGTAGTAGAAGATAGTTCTTTAAAGAACACCTATGAAGTTGAGAAGGATGATTTACTCATTCAAATTGAAAGAGAATGGGATCAAATTATTGCAAGGGAAGAAAAAGTTGCAACAATGGAAGATATCGAGGTAAAATTTAATTTTGATAAATGTTGTTATGAAGATGAATGTGTGGATAATGAAGTTGTAACAGAAGAGTGTCCTTTGAAGGACATAAAAGAAAGTGAAGGGAATGATTTATTGATGCAGATGACAACAGTTGAAAAAGAATGGGATGATTTGATTTCAGGTGAGACAAAGGCTTCAGGTAAAAGTGAAGTAAAATCAGATTTTGGTGTTTACTTTGATGACAATAAGAATGTAGAAATAGAGGATTTTATTGCAGCAATAAATCAATTTGATGAAATTAAATTGGAGGAGTGTAAAGTGAAGGTAAATGCAAATTTTTCTAATAAATCTTTGTTAAAGAATAGTGGACATGAAGATGTTTTGGTTTGTGAATATGATTCCTTGTTAGGAGGAATAGAAAATGAGTCTCTTGATAATGGTACTAATGCTGTTTTGGGTAAAAGAAATCAGATTGCAGTGATGTGTTGTACAGAAGGCATTGAAATAATAAAATTTCATGAAGAAGACATGGTGGAAAGAGTGGGAGAAATTAAATCAGCAATAGAGGGTAGAGGAGTAAAGATGAAAGAGGATAATGTTGTGAAGTTACAAAAATTGGTGAACAAAGAAATAATAGTGGACAAAGAAGAGAGGTGGATCCAAGACAAGCATAGGTTCTATAAATATTTCTGCTCATGAAATATTTCTTTTCTACCGTGGGTGTCTGATGCAGGAGCATCCATGGTCAAAGGGATACCCTCATCAATTTTAATTTTTAATTTTCCTATGGTTTGATAATTATTTAGTTGGAGAAATAAATTAAAATATTAGGCCAAAAATTGTAATAAATAATTGGTCTTTTATTTTAATTTTGGAGTGGAGATTGTCTAGGTGGTTGTGTTGAACTTGAGCTTTAAGAAAAAGGACAATCTTGGAATGGATTTTTTTTGGGGAGTTACAAATTTTTAAAAATCAATTAAATCCTCATAAATTGTAATAATCAAGATCTTGCATGCCCAAGTTGAGTTACTTTTCTAATTGGGTCCCTATTTTCTAGGAGTTGGAATCTTGCATGTTGTTGCATGTCTAAAGTCGTATCTATGAAACCCAGTTTTAGTAAAATGGGCATAACTTTCTCATATGGTAACAAAATTAAGAATTTCAAAATGATTTGGAAAGATGAAAAGAAGGGGCACCAAACCCAGAAATTGTTTGAGGAGTTTCAGAAAAACATTTATCATTGAGAGGCAGAAAGTGACGGGTTTTCTTGGTGGTTTTTGTGGAGGTTGTTTTGAGAAACTAATGGCGATTTCTTCTCACACAACTTCTATGTATTGATGCTGCTCATTTGGAGAAGGGGGATTTGGAGAGTTGGTAGTTGCATATCTAGATGTTGTTGGAATGATGTTGAAAGTTTAAGTTGCATATTTTTGTATGTGTGAAGCCCATGTTGTATGTGAGCATATGAGCTCCATAATTGTGTAATTCAAATTCAGATTTGAAATCAATATATATGTTGCATATTTCTCTTCCATATTTGTTGTTAATATTTATTTGCAGCCTTCTTGCATAGTGGTTAATGTGTGTGGTTTTAGATTTGAAAGGAGAAGCTCTCCCGCCTACAAACACAAGTCAATTTCTATTAAAAATTTTACATATCCATTTTAAGCGATTTGACCTAGATTTGAGATGCAATAATGTTAAAGGAGATCCCGATTTATTACATTCAAGGTCTTTAGTGCTATATTTGATTTGTGTAGCGATGATAGTTATTGGTTAAGTTCTGTATGAAATTCTAATAGAAGGGCTTATCTCCACAATCTATTTTTACATTGAAATTGGCCAATGCAAATATTGGGAAATGTTAGATTGAAGACACATTTTAGATTTTGACCCAAACAAGTGACCTTATTAGGCATATACATTCTTACCAGATTGCAAGGGGAGATGAATGCTAAGAAACTAAAGTTGTTGAGGCCACCACACACACTTTAATTGCCACATGGGATCTCTAATGTTTCATCTACATCATCATCCCACCCTTGGTAAAATTGAGGAAAATTATTTCCAAAAGGATAGTAAAAAAATAATGGAAAAATGACCATTGTACAAACTATACATTATAAATGTTTCTAATATAATTATGACTCAAAGCTCCAACTTTTTTCCCCAGAAAACAGGTTTTAAAATTCCCACTTTAGTGCTTGCAGATTGACCCTCCTATTAGGCCTAGGGATAACTCCAGTTATTCCGCAAAGTGATATAATGAGAAAGAATCAAGTATTAAATTCATAGGTTAATTTTGAATATACTCTGGCACATTTTATGGGATTAAGGAACAATTGATTAAGGATTTGATTGATAAAAAAAAAATTAGGTTGAGGGGGTTAATATTGGGGTCAATCCTTCAATTGTTCCTCCTAATGAAAATTTAAATATTTTACACTAAATAAATCTAATAAAATGGTTTTATATAAGGGTCATGAGATTGAGGTACATATACATGTTGACGAGCTTGAAATCATTGATTCACCTATGTATGTGAGGAATGATAATTTGTTGGTATTAATAAAAATTATAAGGGTACTTATTCTTCTTCTTATGTACTAGTGATTGACTTTTATATAAATTTCTATGGACTAACTAGTATTCAAACTTAGGACCTCCCATTTGGTGTTAGGATGCTCTACTATTGAGCTAATGGCTCACATTGTGATGAGTCTTTTTATGGCTTAGGTGTGTATCATTTCTCCAACACACTCCCTTGAACCACAACATAGGTGTCAAATGCACCTAGCTTGGCTCTAATACCATACAAGAATACCAATTATGAGGACCTCCTATAAAAATATGACATGAAAAACCGTGAACAATATTTAAAAGATAATCCATAGTCTATCTTATTATTTATGCATATTTTCTAGGACCACCTATGCCCAAAACACAAAATAGTTTTTGTAAATACACCAATTAGATCTTATAAAATGCATTACTTATATCAAATTATATGGTGAATTAAATATAATTAATGATTACTTTTTCTTTTAGTATGAAAGAGGTTAAATTCCAATATATGTTCTAGTGGGCTTGATTGAGTGACAAGGTGGAGTGATTGTTGTAATGAAGAACTTGCTAGGAAAGCTAACCAAGTTAAAATGTACACCTATACATACATCATTGTGGTAATATAGACCTATGTCATAAAACACAATTGAATCCTATTAGTTCCAAAGTATTTTAGCAAAGAAGAGATAGAGGAATTTCCAACATGAGGCATAATTCAATCATAATATAATAAAACCATTAATCCATAGTTCTATGTATAAATGGACTGTTGTAGAGGAAAAGATACACATTTAATTTGCAAGGCATAACTCAACAATATGAAAACATATAGTAGAATATTGTACATTATTCTCAGGATTTTTTCTTATTTGTGAGAAATGCAAACCTTCCATGCTAATTTTCTCTAAAACACACAAATATAGGGGGCAGTGTAATATCCCACCCTTTCCTAAATTTTTCCATAGCTAGTGATATGATAATATCCCAACAACTCTATGAATTTTAAAATTGAATGTTATGGACTATATTAAAATTATTTTGTGGACTAATAAACTAAAGAATATTCTTGATATTTAATTACACGTCTCTTGAGAAAAACAATGATTTAATATCTTATGAGTATTAAATTAGATTATGAGTATAATTTAAAGAATTATAGTCATGATTTTGTAATTGTCATGTAATAGACATAAATATCATTCCTTTTGTTGGTAAAACTACATATTTAGAGTAATATTATGAAGGTTAAATTTAAATGGTTTATCTAGCACTCAAATAATCATTCTAGACTAATATTTGATTTAAAATTTCTTTTACAATGATTATTGATTATATTTAATAAAAAATACTTGATATTCCCACCAAGTTATTAAGGGTGCAAATCAACTATTGACATGGACTAAACTATTGCAAACAAGGTAAATATATATAGTAGGAGTATCAACTAATGGTGAGGCACTTTAAGTCTAATCAAACATACAATATACCAAATAATATTAATGAAATAGTGGAGAAAATAAATAAATATTCAAACCTCATGAACACTAGAATTATAATATGGAGAAACCCTTTCAAAAAATCCCACTACTAAAGAGATATGAAACTTTTATTAATATTCATAACAAGATTATAACAATCCAATCCACTCAATCTTCTTTAGTCTAATGTTTTGGCTATTTCTACATAACACTATTTAAACCTTATGTCATACATTAAATTATATATAGAGCAAGGGAAACAAGAAATGATCAATTAATTTATGTAATGAGTGGAAAAAAATCATGGTCCACAAGAAAAGAACCCATGCCCCACTATGCATTGGAACATGTACACAAAATATAAACGAACTAATGATATAGGACCTTAAATCCCATAACCTTGATAGTAACCACTCCCAATACTAGTGCTTTATGATGAAGATGTCAATTACAATAAGTCTCATCTATTATGAAAAGATGCTCCACTCTTCCCAATGTAACTCCTAGTACAATAATCATCACGATCTCCTTATTTAATTTTATTATAATAATATCTTGAGCCCATTGCTTACCTTTTCATTTTTTCTCACATATCACACTATAAAATTTTGGAGCTCATTTTCACTTTGCGAGAGTCTCTCGAGGGTTTTAATGGTGTCCAAATTGATATTTTTTAGCTTAATGCATCAAGCTCATTAATATTTTTAATTTTAAGAAAATATTAAAATCAAAGCTCTAGACTGTAATTTATGCCCTTTAGAAAGAATTTAGAAAAAAGCAACATTAAAGATAAGATTTTAAGTGAATGGAACACTAATCCCAACTTACACCAACCAAGTACAAATGGGTATTTAGCTTCATGGAGATTCATTCATGGTTGGTGATGGTGCATGAGTAGGCTAATAGAGGAAGAAAGACCATATGTTCATTAAGAAGAAATTGGGAGAAAAAATAAGCTAAGTTTAAATTTGTAATGATAAGAGGATCTTGATTGAATTATATATATATAGTTCATATGAGAACCAAGGATAACATACTAGAGTAAATAAGCTTCGATAATAAAGGAATCTTGTAAGTATGGGGAAGAAAAATATATCAAACTAAATGCACTACCAAAAGATAGATCAATTGGGATTTTTTTATAGGAAAGTGTGATATTTAATTGAAATCCTAATGTATTAATGTTGTATCTTCAACAATCTTGGAATGAGTACTTGGATGCCTATGTTGTCAAAAGATATTATTATTTTACTATTAATTCTCCTCATGTTGAAATTTCCATGAACTAGTTAGGATGCAAATCTCCACCACTAAGCTACCCACCCACTTTATGACAAGTCAATTTACGATTTAGGTATGCTAATTTTTTTGACACCTTTTTCACATTGTGAGATATTACCAAATAATTATAATGGTCATTTGGTTTTGTGTGGATCATGAACCATGTAAGGGTGTGTTTATTGATCTTACTCACCAATAAAATGTATGCATTGAATAATTTTTGTTTTATCATCATTTTATCAACAAGCATATGCATATTTGAAGGTTTATTTAAAATTGACTAATGATATGTTGATTGAAACTATAGGATACATTATTTTACCTTAATTTTTTGGTCTAAAAGATGAGGGAAGTTCTTATTCTATGTCATATTCTTTCTTCTTTAGATGTATCTCATATTTTATTTGGGTATCCATGGATAAAGCAATATCAAGCAACATCATCTATGTTATGCCATCAAGGTATCAAATATGTTTGAACACTAGTAAAGAGGTTACAATTGCAAGAGATCCGTATATGCCTTTATTTTAGATTAAGTCATTTAACCTTAAATAATTTTAAGAACATACATAAGGATCCTCTATATAAGTGCAAGGATTCTTTGCCTAATTTGTAAAAATTTCAAAAGGAATAACAATGGTGGGAAAATCAAGACAAGATGCAACAATTTAGAATTCCTAAAGGGTTTACAATTATTAGAGCCAAAGTAGGTTATATGTAGGTTTTATATTATAAAATGATTCAAGAATCTATAAGGCCAAAAGAACCATAAGCATTGCAAACTTTAGTTTAGAAGCATAAGGGATTGGATATTTTCATTCCTAAACATGGTTTTCATAAAAAAAATTACTCATGTAGCAAACACACTATAGAATTCACAAAGAAGGTTAGGGTTTTTAGCTTCATTTGTTATATGGAGATATTTTATTGTAATGTACGTAATCAATGATATGATTCTTGATTTTTTATAAGATTTAATATTATAACACCTTAACAAATCAAGCTATGACTTTCATGGTTCACTCCTACATGTATGAAATTTGCATTTTCATCTACAAGTTTAACCCTAAATTTGTAGTTTTAAAATTATTTTGTGACCTTGACCCCTACACTTCTAGTCTTTAGGAATTTATTTATCTCCATTTTTTAGACTATGTTGAGAGCCATTATAATGTTTTTTTGCACTAACTTTCGGAGGAAACTCGTTTTTCCTTACTCAAACCCTTGGATTATGCAAAACGGGGAAGCAAAATACTATATTGAAAATGCTTTAAAAACTTTCAAACAAGTGCAATTTGAATTCAACAAATTTAAAAAAAATTGCATATAGGGTTTCGAAATTAAACAAATACATGCATTTTAAACTCTAAAAAAATAGAATTTTAAATACCTCGTGCTCAATAGTGGTCGATATGTGAATTGGAATGATGAAGTTTGAAGAGAGGACCCGAAATTTGCTTTCGCCCGTGAGAAATTTTGTTGGGTCGCCGTTCGGATTATGTTCGCTGTGCGCAGGGACAGTGACTGACTGGTAAATTCACAGTAAAAATGTGAAAGTGAAAGCATTTTTTTTGGTTTTTTCATATTCAAGGGGTTCGGCCGAATTCTCTTAAATATTGTTTTTTATTAGGCTCGGTGACTGGTTCGGCCGAGCCATGGGTTCGGCCGAACCAATTAAATGGTTCGGTCGAGCCATATGGTTCGGCCGAACCCATTTGATATGAAGAGTGGGAAAATTTCAAAATTTCCTTCCTCTTCAAAAGTGTAAACCACTTATGTGGCTTCACCCTTAGAATACTATAGAGCACTTCTTCTATTCCGCTCTACAACGTGAAAACCTCCTTCAATTGGTTTGATACATGCCTAAACAATGGACTGCATTCGATCTCTTCCAACACGATGTAGTCATTGGCAGAGTTACCGTCACTTTGAGAGCTTGCCATGTTTGATGATATTGATTGACGAAGAAAGGTGACATTGGTTGAATTTATAGAAGATTGGTTAGGCATCGGTGTGTTCTCCTAAGTTTCATGAGATGGCAATTTAGTCCTAATTTATGGCTGATTTGAGTTGGCTTAAATTACAATTTCCCATCAAGCAGCATACATGTGCTACCATTTGATATTCCTTGATGTTGCATTAATTGTTTGGTTGTGTGAAAGGTCATTCGGTGGTTGTTGGTAAGATCAAGATCAATTTTTCTTTTCCAATGTCTATTCCTTTGCCAAGATTAATTCTTTCGATTGATTTAGCAATTCTCAAGAAACGTTGGAAAAAGAAGGCCACTAATTTGGTAACGATTTTGGTGACTATCTAGTGGCTTTGCTTTTGCTATAAATTTGAAAATGTAAAATAAGATACAAACTTTTTTCGAAGATACACCTGGGGGTGTTATCGAGACGGGTTAGCATTTATTTTAGACTTTAATGATTTATAATTTGTGTGTTATGAATTTAATGATACTAAGTATGTTGATCTTGGCATTAGGCGTACGATATAGTTGTGTCTTCTTTGAAAGATAAGTTGTGTATTATTCATTTATTGCAGTATGATTTTATCTCTTTCATTGGATGATCATAGGTTTCCAATCTTTGTGTTGGTCATTTATGGTTTGATTTTCGCTTCTCGCATCAGCTTCATATTTATGAACTAGCATTAGTCACCTTTCCTTCTTTTTGGTTAAAAGCATACATGTATTCTTTAGATTAGATAAATTCTTTGAAAATATGGTGAGGGAGTTGTACCTCGATAAAATTTAGAGAAAAGCCACAAATGCAATTATGGTCTTTTTGGAGTTGTTAGCATATTTTCGCTAGTGCTAAACCTGGGTCAAGAGTCATTTGTCTAAGCATATGTATCTTGAGCAATTCCATTCACTAACACTCACCAATAATCTTTGGGATTGCATCTAATAGCTCTTCTTCATTCTTAAAACTTTGTGATGTATTTCTTTGAGGTGCAGAGAGCAGACTAGAAAATAATTTCACTCCTTCCTCCTGAATGTCAGACTCCTTTTTGAGAAACCTCCCTTCCACTGCAATAATGGTAAAAAATGCAGGTTTCTCAACCACATCTTTTCAAATTTGAAAGATGAATGTCATTTAAATCTCGAACCAGTCCTTGTAATATCCATTGAAATGGCATAATGATCAGATCCAAGAAGAGTTAAAATATCTGAAGATAACACATAATCCCCAATAAACTAGTTTGAAGTAACAAGAAACCTATCCAAACGTTCTACAATTTGTAAGAAATTATGCCTTCGATTTGTCTAGGTATACAAACCTTTTGCAGGTATAATGTCTTTCAGTGCATTACTCATAATGAAGAACTTAAAGTTATCAATTACTCTTTGTGTAGGGCAGATCCCTCCTTTCTTTTCCTCCAATGAGGCTATTGAATTGAAGTCACCTACCAACACAGCTTTCCATCATCTATTCCAACTAATATTTTTGTAATCTCATCCCATAATATTTTCTTGTCTATCGTGGATATCAAGCCATAGATATTTAATACCTAAGGCTTCAAATAAAAGTTTTGCACCTCCAATAGTTGCCAATTGTTATCACTTTTTATTGAAACTACCTTAATGACCTTGGGATTCCATAAAACTACTAGACCCCCGGAGGCACCTTGGGTTGTTGAATGTGTTGTGTAGAAATCCAAATTTGACCACTCCCATATGGTCAAACCTGTCTCCTTCATCCGTTTATTTCATCAATATTAATTAAGTTACTTATTTAATTAATATTTCCCCTTTCCCTAAGGTTCCTAAAGTATTTAATTTTACAATTAAATACTTTACCTTTCATTCTTTCTTTGAATTAAATAAATACATCAATTTATTTAATTTGGTCATTTAGCCTTTAGGAATTTAAATCAATTTTAAATTCCTCTTTTTCTCTCTCCTTGTCACATCCTCCATAACCTTCTTCTAATCTGGGTTAATCTAATTAATCCATGATTAGGATGTACACACCTTTAATTAGGATTAATGTCACATCTTCCACATCTTCCAACTTGCTTCTAATCTTCCATTAATCTTCCTAATCACCTATTTGCACAACCTTAATCTAATCCCCTTGCTACATTTAGCATACCTTTTTAGTCAACCTTCACAATTTCCACATTTAGCCTAGACCCTCTTCCCCATGTGAATTTAAAATTCACATTTATCCCTCCAAGACTCTCTTCTTCCCCATGCAAGTTGTTAGGAGTTCTAGAACTCCACACTTGTCACATCAGTCACATGGGGTCAAGAACCTTCCATTATGAGAACCTTGTCTTATCCACAAAATAATTCTCAACTTCCTCCATAAGAACCTTGTCTTATCCACAAGGTGCTTCTCATGTGAATTTAAAATTCACATTTATTCTCCCAACCATTTTTCCCCTTCCAATTATGTGAATTTAAAATTCACATTTATTCCTCCAATAACTTCTCTCTTCCTCATGATGATGTGTGAGGAATTCTAAAATTCCTCACATGTCAACATCCTTCTCACATGGGGACAAGAAGTTCCTTTTTGAGGAAATCTTCTCCTCACCCCAAGGTACTTGCAAGTACCTCCACCTCAGATGTCTATTTTCCAACTCATTTGTTCTTGTGACACTTCATCCTCCACATGACAAGATGTGAGGGCTTGTGAGTCCTCAACTCACCACAACCCTTCATCTTGCCCATGTTGGCAAAATCTCAACCATTCAATTATCTAGAGAAATCTCCCTTAAAATGAAATATTTTATTTCATTTTCATTCATTAGGCATTCACACATTTTGCAATTCATCACATTCAATCTCTAGCTCTCACACTTGCATGTTTGCACTCGCAAACCTCCATTGTTGCATGTTTTGAAGCTTTCATCTCTTACACTTGCATTTATCCATCCAACTACCCACATAGCTCATTTCATTCCTCATCTCGTTTAGAGCATTTTGCATCCATTTGCATCACATTTTTCCATCAAGGAGCATACAAAACATCAATCATCAAAGGGCCAACCAAGGAGCAACTCACACAAGGTATCAATCTACTTTACTTTGTCTTTATTTTGTTTTAGTTAATGTAGCACTATCTTGAGGTGTTTTAGTGTTGTTTTCCTTCTTTTGCATTCTGTTTTGCATCACTTAGGATAGGTAAATTGTACTAATCACATTTCTGGCATGCCCGGTGGGACCCATAGACGGGTCCTTTTGCTTTTACGTTTGTTGTTTTTTTATATTTTGCAGGTTCAAATTACACATAGGCCAACCTACCCTAATAGGTGCGACCCTACCCTAAACAGGGGCGAACTTGCCCAAAGATAGGTGAACCTACCCCAAGACAGGTGACCCTAACTTGAACAAAGGGGACCATGTCCTATAGAGTCGCCCCTCTAAGCAACAGAACCCAAGTTTCTTCTATGTTTTCTTCAGAGGGGTGAACCTAACCTATAGAGGGGCGAACCTACCCTGATAGGGGTGAACCTACCCTAATAGGGGTGAAACTACCCTGAACAAAGACTTCTGCAAGGTAAAATAGTGCTTTAAAATTTATTTCCAGGGTTTTTTTTTTGTCGTTTTGATTAATACTGACTCCTTAAATCATTCTTTTGGTGATTGTGCTAGTTTTTACTAACATTTAGTGTAGCTTGTTTCACGCTTATTGAAGACCCAAGGATAAAACTTCTAACGTATTTTTTGTAGGATGAAGGGGCCTGGTTATTAGTTAGTTTGTTTACTTTTTATCTTCATATTAGGCACATAGTTTAACTAGGGGGAGTCAACATATTGTTTGTTGTGTTTGAAAGTTCTTTGTGTCACCCAAGGGGCACTATCTCATTCACGCTTTTCCCTTGCACTTCGTGTGAGCCTAGGGAGTAGCCGAAAATGGTTAATGTTCTCTTTTTAGCAGGACCTGCTTGGGTATTTTATCACCCCAAGGGATGATCCCAACCACACGTACCGGCGGGGTATACAAAGGGGGGAGAGCTAAAGTTGTACCCCAATCCATTCATGTCATGTCTGGTAGAGCGTCGAAGCTAGGGTGATACCTAGATAGACGTGAAGAGTTGGTATGAGCCTTCAATATCTTGTTGGGGTTCTCGACTCACGCTTGTGACGGGTTGGTGTTCACGGTTGTGCCTCATGTGTCGAGCGTACATCGAGGACTCCCTAGTTGCCTTATCTAGCCTAGTTAGAGGACTGTGTTGTTCATACCCTTCATATTAATCTTAGTATTGTGTTGTTTGAACTGTCTTTTTTTGTGAAACCAATGAATTTCTATTGAGTCGGGTTAGCCTTACCTTTTGCTTGTTGTTTGTTGTGATTTTGGTCCTTTGCCATAGCCATTTTCACCTAAGTCGAGTTCAGGTTTTCTGCACAAAGGCGAACCTGCCTTGAACAGGGGTGAACCTGCCCTTTGTCTTAGTCATTTCTCAACCTGTTTCTATCATAATTGTCTATCTTTTCACCAAACAGGCGAACCTACCCTGAACAGGGGCGAACCTACCATGAAGAGGGGCGAACCTACCCTAAATAAGGGAAAACCTGCCCCAAGTTGGGTGAACCTTCCCTAAGTTGGGTGACCCTACCCCCAAGTCGGGCGAATTTACACCTTGAACAGCTAGTTTCGCCATCCGTTCAATCATTCTGAGTACCCGTTTACCCGTTCTGACCATCCATTTCCCCATTTTGAGTACCCATTTACCTGTTCCAAACATCTGTTTCCAATTCTAAGCATCCGTTTACAATTTCAAGCATCTTTTTACTCGTTTCAAGTACCCGTTTCAACCATCTGTTTACTCGTTTCGAGCACCTATTTACCCGTTATGACCATTTGTTTACTCATTTCGAGTACTTGTTTCCCCATTTCAAGCATTTTTTTCCTCGTTTCAACCATCTGTTTCCCTATTCTAAATGTCTATTTCCTATTCGGAGCCGCCGTTTACCTGTTTTGAGCATCTGTTTCCCCGTTCTGACCATCTGTTTACTCATTCTAAGTATTTGTTTCCATGATCCGAGCATTCGTTTGCCCGTTCCAATAGTCTGTTTGATCCTCTCTTTTTATTTAGATAAGTCTAAAAGTTAACTTGGGTGAACCTGACCTTTAGTTGGGAAAACCTGACCTCCAGATAGGTGAACCTGACCTCCAGTTGGGCGAACCTGAACTCTAGATGGGTGAACCTATCCTCCAGATAGACAAACCTAACCTCTAGTTGGGTGAACTTGACCTCTAGATAGGTGAACCTAACCTCCAGTTGGGCAACCTTGCCCCCTAGTTGGGTGATCCTACACCTGGGTTAGATGAGTCTAATCTTTATCCCGTCATTCTGCATTTTTCGTAATTTGCATCTACATCATCTGAATCATATAGGTACATCATAAAGCATCTCTAGGTTGTATATCCATCATTTTTTTCGCAATAAAAATCCTCTAAACTTCATTTGAATTCATTATCCAAATTGACCTAGGGGTCTGAAATTGATCGTCATCCTACAATGTCTACTTAGGATCGCCATCCATCCTGAGTCAGTCATCATCATTTGGCCCTATCAATCCACTTCCATCTCAAGTTGGATTCGGTGTCGCAATCATCTACCTATCCTAAATTTGATCAATCAACACCTTAAGTCACCTAGGCTGATCTCTAAACCTGGTTTAGAATTCCTTCCATCATCCAATCTTATCCAATCATTCAAACTTATCAATCATTTCATCAATCAACCTTATCCAATCTAGTCCTTATCCAATCATCCAATCTATCAATCTAATCTAATCTCATCCTCATCTAATCATCCAATCAGCTAATCCACTATCCAACCAAATCAATCCTTCAATCATCATTTAGGCATTGCATCTTAGAGAGTTTAACCACATCTTAGTCAAATAGTAGTTTTGCATTTTCATGCCTGTTCAGACTCGATCACAAGCCAAGAAATAGATGGAAGAACAAGAAGTCCAAGGTTCCCAACTGAATATCCCACAAGATCCTAACAATGTTGCAAACACCACACAAGATCCCAACAATGGTGCAAATATCCCTTAAGATCCCCGTAACGGTGTATCATCACAGTCCAACACCGACGTCCAAAACACCTCACTGCCCAAAGATGAAAACATGGTCAATCAACCCGAAGTTACGGTTGATGAGTATCTAAGCAATCCTGCTAATGTTCAGATGAAAAATTACCTCCTCAACAAGCGTGGGGATAAGATTCTCACTACTCTAATTATGAAAGGAGTCAAACCACCACCCAACTTTAATATGTCACAATATACCAGCACCCAGACTCTTCCTACACCTCAAGATTTGCAGACCTCACAAAATATTCCAGGAAATTAATATGTTCCCGAAGGTCCACCTATAGAGAATTGGTATCATAATAATTTCATAAATTTCATGATACACCAAGTCACCATTTATCCTCACCTCCCATCCACTTCCTCTCCAGCACCACCTGATCCTAATGATCCATATGCCTATGACATGCCGCAGAATATTCTGGTTGCTCCACCACTTCCACCTCAGCATCCTGGTCAACTACCTGTCAATACTGGGGGCACTCCACTTATTTTATTGATGCCACCTCTAGGACCTACACCTGTCAGTAATCTACTACCGCCACCTCAAGGTAATATCCCTACATTTCAGTAGCCTCCCGTTAATCCGTATCAATCCACTATGATGCAAGCACCACCACAACACACTGCTATCCCTTTGCAAACACCGGCACAACATGTTGTTGTTTCTACCATTTCATCTCAACCACCCCATCAACAACCTCCAAAGCAAAACATCACTATCCCGCAACAAAACATCACCGTTCCATAGTAAAATGTTTCAATTCCTCAACAACACACTACCATTCCCACACAACCCCCACATCAAGTCACGCAAATTGCATCACAGCCACCGCAACCACCCCATAATGCTTCGGCAACAATCCCACAACAACATATCCCATCTCGCCCACTTTATCAGCATTCACCACAGCAGCAACAACCACCCCATCATACACACGTTCCTATGCAAATGCAATAGAATCCTCTCACGCAATATCTTTACCACCCGTCTAGCACATACACCGCTTATGTTGTTGCATCCAATCCTAATCAAAACATTTATGTGACTGCTCAGAACCCCCTGCGGACTCAACCACCTCCATACACTAATCCTCTACAATCACACACAAACCCATATCAACTACAGTATAATCCACAACAACCTCCATACATCACACAACAACCCAATGTTGTGTACAATTACCAGTCCAATCCATACTATGCTCAGCAGCATCCTCCATATCAACAAGGTACGTCATCCACATCCTATACGCAGCAACATCCACCTTATCACCACGGTCCTCAATCCACCTTTTACTATCAACAAACGTCGCCTTACCAGCAAGGGGATTCCACGTCATGATACTATCAAGTTGTTACACAATACTAGCAGGGCACTCCATCTACTTCATACTATCAACAACAGCCACCATACCAACAAGCAGCTTCCACCTCTTACCATCAAAATCTGTCATCCTCCTATCCACCTTACATCAATCCTCAATCTGGTTACCCCAATCAGTACCAACAAATGCCTCCATACACACCTCAACCTGCTTATGATCCAATTATGTCAGCACCATCCTCATCGTATCAACAGTATCCTCCATACAATCAACCTAGTTCATCCAATCTGACTCCCGTAACGCCTATCAATCAAGATCTAGAAGAAGTCAAAGCTGCGCTAAAATACTTACAAGCTGGGACCAGAAAACAATCGTTCAAGTTTGAGGAAATTTTTCCATATCTGTTCGATCTTTCTATTTCATTAGGTCCTTTCCCAAAGCATTTTGAAATTGCCAAAATTTGATAAATATAAAGGAACCAAAGACCCCAAGGCTCACCTTCAAGAGTTTTACGCCCACTGTCAAGAAGTTATGCACAATGACAATTACCTCATGAGATTGTTCCCTAGGAGTTTACAGGGAATAGCTCTTGATTGGTTTATGGGTCTTAAGAAAGGATCTATCAAGTCCTTTGCACAACTTTAAAAGAGTTTGTCTTCCACTTCTCCTTCAATCTAGAGGCGGATATCAATACCTTGGATATCTTGAAGGAAAAACTGTGGGAGGGAGAAACCTTTGCAAGCTATCTTCAAAGATGGTGAGCCCTAGCCAGTCGCATGAAATCCCCGCTAAGGGAAAAGGACATGGTCACCTTGTTCATCAAAAACTCCCATCCAGACATGGCCCACAACTTTAGACTTCATTGTGTCATGACCTTTGCTGAAATTGTGGAAAAGGGTCCTATTCTTGAGAGAGTCCTCATCGCCAAAGGGCTAGTCAAAATCTTTAACTCTGATAAAGAGAAATCGTCTGGAGTTAAGCCCCGTTATTGGAAAAAAAATAAAAAATGTTGTCAATGATGGTGTCACGAACACTAAACATGTCCAAGTGGCCAATGCCTCCCAAAAGCAACAATATCCTCCTCCACAGTAGTCAATTCCTAATGCCATATCAGTGCCTCAAGGGGCACCTCGTCCATCCCAACAATCCAATAAAAACAATCAAGGAGTAACAAGTGTCAATTCACTCAATTAGGAGAACCCCTAAGTGTCGTGTTTAATAGGCTTCTACAAGCTAATTACCCAATCACATATCCTGTGACCAAGCCACTCAACGAATCCAAGCCCAAACCAAATTGGTTCAAGGAAAATGAATATTGTGAGTTCCACAAGATTAAAGGGCATACATTGAACAAGTGTCAAGGTCTGAAAATGTACATCTAGGATCTTATAGATCGAGGTGACATACATGTGGATGCCAACACGACACCCTCGTCCAATGCTCAATTGCAGATATATCAGAATTCCTTCCCTAAACATAACCAAGGGCCTAATACATCAAATTCAAATCTAGGGCCTAGCAATAGTAATGATAAGAATAATAGCACCAACAACATCAGTTATAAAAATGTGCCATTCAATTACCAAGGTATCGTCATGCATATTGAACAAGTGGAACCACATGTATCTATGATACACGTAAAGGGAAAGGATCCATAATCTGTTGTCACCACCCATCGAACCCGCATCACAGTCCTTAGAGCCTCTGCATCCACCCAACTCCAACTTGTGAATTCTCAATACAACACTCTTGACCATCTAGGAAAGAATTCAACATAGATATCCATTTTGGACTTGCTTAAGTCTTCTCCCGCACACCGAGAAATCCTAAATAAGGCCTTATGGGACACCCAAGTTCCTAATGACATAGACCCTACACAATTTCAAGTATTGGTAGGGCACCTCTTTGCCATCTATCAACTGGGTTTTAGCCAAAACGACATGCCCTGCATCGACTCCAATCATAATCATCACCTTCATCTAGAGGTCCTGGTAAACCGTCACAAAGTAAAAAGGGTCTTGGTAGATAATGGTTTTTCCCTAAACCTTTGTACATTGAAATTCATAAAACAGGTTGAATACACCCATGTTGATTTAAATAATCAAGTCATCACAATCAAGGTGTATGATAATGTAGAGCGTGATTCTGAAGGTACAATGTCTTCCAATTCAGGTTGGTCCAGTTGTGCAATATACTACATGTCATGTCCGTGATCTATAATTTCCCTATAACCTCCTCCTCGGTCATCCATGGATTCACGCCATGCAAGTTGTTCCATCCACATACCATCAATGTCTAAAATTCCCATTCAATGAGGTAGAAGTTACCATACACATAGATCCCTGACCATTTGAATATTGTCGCACATTAGAAGCTTCTTTTCCTCATTCCCACTGTAGTCCTGGAGTGGAAATGTGACCGCCGCAGATGTCATCATCCCAATCATTGACCACCGCATTAGCCACCACTCCATCATCCACATCTGATTCCACCCTCACTAAAGTCTAGATCATTGACAAGGGATGTGGTGAATATGAGATGCGCACAACCTTGAACGTGGCAACTATGCCACCCTCATTGCACACATATGGCCAACCTTTGCAGTCTACACCAAAACCAGAAGACAAGACTATCACTTTGAGCTCCAAGAACGTTGGAACTAGTACTTACCACTCTCTTGGGTTAAGAAAAGATGTGCCAGAAGATGACATAAGCCAATGGGTCTACCATGAGGAACTTGATCCCTCCCCTCCTTTGAAAGAATATTTCCAGGAGAACTATCCTTGGCCCTCTAAGTTCATGGAAAAGTACAATTATAAGGGGGGAGGCCTTAGCATCAAAGAGCAAGGAAGGAAACATCATATTGAAGCTACAATAAGACCAAGATACTCAGGCTTGGGTCATGACACAAAACAAAAGGGACCTATAGCATCATCTAGTACCTCTAACAACGTTAGTGAGAGCAACAGTCTCCTTAAAGACATGCCAGAGGAGAAATCCATCATACACGCATACGATGATGTAGATCACACTGACCTCTCTTCCATGGTCGACTGCTTATACATCTGCACCATTAGCCTATCCCTTAAACATCCTGAACTCATAGATTGGGACCTACATGGTAGTGCACCTATTGATACCTTCATTACATACATCTTATTGGATTGGGGGAAGATGAACACCCTAACCACAAAAGTAAAAAGAAGCAAAATAAAAAAGGTCACCTAGTGAAAACCTCCCCAAGGAATTTCTTGACCTAGAAAAAGTAAAAACAAAGGGTGTATCTGATAGCAAAAAGCTTGATGAGGTGCTAGAAGATGGGGATGTTCATCTTCCCCTTTTAGGAACTCAGCTCTCTGAATGATCGTCTATCCTGATAGAGGAAACTCAAGAGATAAATTTGGGAACTAAAGTGGATCCCAAATCACTTATGTAGCCAAAGCACTATTAGAGGAAGAACATTCTACCATCACCAAGCTTCTCAAAGAAGGCATCATCAAATTTGCATGGACGTATTCAAACATGCCAGGCCTTCATCTTGCCTTATTAGTACATCATCTGGACATACGTCTTGATGCCAAACCTGTCAAGCAAAAGTTGGGGAAAATGTACCCCCAGGTGGATCTACTAGTTAAGAAAGAATTGGAGAAGCTATTGGACGTTGAATTCATAAGACCCATTGATTATTCAGAATGGATCTCCAATGTCATGCCCGTAGCCAATCCAAATGGTGCTATCAGAGTGTGTATAGACTTTTGTGATCTCAACAAGGCTTGTCCCAAAGATGATTTTCCTTTGCCAAACATAGACATGTTAGTTGACCTCACTGCGGGACATGAGATGCTTTCCCTCATGGATGGCTTCTCTAGATACAATCATATCATAATTTCACCTGAAGACCAACATAAAACAGCTTTCACCACACCATGGGGCACCTTATGTTATAATGTTATGCCCTTCGACCTTAAAAACGCAGGGGCAACCTACCAGCAAGCTATGACCGTTATCTTCCATGATCTCATTCATATAATAATGGAAGATTATGTTGATGATCTATTAGGGAAATCAAGAACAAGGGAAGAACATCCTGTGGTACTCAAGATCTTTGAGCGTCTAGAGCAATATAAGCTAAGGCTAAATCCTAAGAAATGTGTTTTTGGGGTTATATCTGGAAAACTATTGTGTTACATTGTCTCTCGAAGAGGTATAGAAGTAGATATAGTGAAAGTCAAAGAAATTATAGATATTCCTCCACCACGCAACCTAAAATAGCTAAGAATCCTTCAAGGTAAACTACAATCCATCTGATGGTTCATAGCTCAATTAGCGACAAGTGTCATCAGTTCACTCATCTCCTAAAGAAGGATACTACTTTTAAGTGGAACCAATAGTGTCAACTCGACTTTGACAAAATCAAAGAATATTTGGTTCACCCACCAATCCTTATGCCACCAATTCCTGGTAAGCCACTCTTGTTGTACATTTCGGCTACTTCAATGGCACCGGGGGCATTACTGGCACAACACGATGAGTCATCAAAGGAAAGAGCAATCTATTACATCAAACGGACCCTAGTTGGTTATGAGCTTAATTATTCCCCAATGGAAAAAGCTTGTCTAGCTGTGGTTTTCAATTCACAAAAACTCTGACATTACATGCTTAATCATCTAGTAAAGCTCATCTCCAAGGTCGATCCACTCAAATACCTATTATCCAGAACAATTCTAACTAGTCACATGGCTAAGTGGGTCATGCTTCTGAGCAAATTTGATATAGAATATGTGGATCAGAAATTTATTAAAGGACAAGTGATAGTTGATTAGCTAGCAGATGCTCCCCTAGTAGATGCCTACCCCCTAGAAAAAAAATTCCTTGATGAAGGAGTCTTCACAGTAACAGAAGTGGCCACATGGACACTATATTTTGATGGGTCATACACACACAATGGATCGGGGGCAGGAAATCTTGCTTGTCACCCTCAAGGGGATTATATACCAAAGTCATTCCAACTGGCTTTTCTATGTACAAATAATATAGCTGAATATGAATCTCTTCTTATTGGCCTCAAAATTGCAATCCAATGGCATATCACCCACTTAAGAGTCTTTGGTGATTCTCAATTAATCATCAAACATGTCAATGACGAGTTTCTTAGAAAAGATGATAAGCTACTACCTTATAAATGCATGGTAAACAACTTCAAGAAGTATTTCACTTCCATCTAGTTTGATCGGACTCCAAGAGTCTAGAACAAAGCAACAGATTATATGGCTACTATTGGTTCCTTAATTGACATGCCCAAAGACAAAAAAAAGTGTGAGTTCCTCGTTGAACAACTCTTAATCCAAGCATACGATATCCCAGAAAGTGAGATGGTGTGTGACATTGTAGGTTCCACATCCCCTTGGTACCATGATATCTACACCTACCTTCGCGACAATCTCCTACCTCTCGATCTCACACGAAACCAACATAATTCTTTCATCCACCGAACATCCCATTACACCATTGTAGGTGATACACTTTATCGACGTGGGTATGATGGAACCCTCCTTCAACATTTGAACGAGATTGAAGCCCATACTGCATTAACAGAGGTACATAGTGGTGTATGTGGGGCCCACTCAAATGGCATGGCCCTAGCTAACATAATTCTTTGAACATGATATTACTGGCCTACATTAGAACATGATTCTTATGAGTTCGTCAAGAAGTGCTTACCCTGTCAACAACACACCGATCTAATACATGCTCCACACAGGATCTGCAGCCTCTTGTAGCACCATGGCCCTTCTCTCAATGTGATTTTGACCTAATCGACAAGATCTATCCCCCATCCTCTAATGGCCATACCTTCATCATCACCACAACTAATTACTTCACCAAGTGGGTGGAAGCAATGCCACTCTCACAAATCACAGGTACTCAGATTTCCAAGTTTATCCTCTTCAATATTCTCTGCAGATATGGAATACCATCCAATATCATTTCTAACAATGGAAAGCCTTTCAAGAACCAAGCTATGAAACACCTTTGTAACACCTTCCATATCCAACATCATTGGTCTATGCCTTATTACCCCCAGAGTAATGGTCAAGCCGAAGCCACCAACAAAACCCTCATCAGAATCCTTAAAAAGGTGGTCAATAATACTAGTCGAGATTGGCACCTTCACATCCATCCCGCTATTTGGGCATATCACACTTCTATCTTCACCCCTACTAGCGCCACTCTATATTCTCTCATCTACGGTGCTGAAGCTATCTTGTCAATTGAGGTAGAAATCCCATCACTAACAATATCCCTGAAGAATCTTATCAACGATGAAGATGAAGATGCTTGAGTTTCCAGACTCAGCCAGCTAGAACTCCTCGATGAAATCCGGATCAAAGCATATGACCACCTTCAAGCCTATCAAAATCATCTAAAAAGAAGCTACAACAAGAAGGTTCATCCTCTCTAGTTCAACATTGGTGATTTAGTCCTCAAGGAGAATGAGTGCACTCAACAAGACCGAGAAAAGAAGGGAAAATTTGAAGCAAATTGGCTAGGTCCTTATGTCATCACCGCAAAATATGGATCAGGGGCCTACAAACTGGCTACACCTGAAGGAGATCCCTTAGAGGAGCCCATTAACATCATGCACCTAAAAAGGTTCTACACTTAAATCAGTTGGGGTATCCTCTCCTGCAAAGTTTAAAAAATACAAAAAAAAAAGTAAACAATTATCAAAAATACAAAAAAATTGAAAAATCAAATAAAATCCAAAAATAGTAAAGAGAAATAATTCATCCTATGGTGAAAACCACCCTTGGTGGTGCCTTGGATAAGTACGTTTGGTGAAAACCTGGTCACAGGCACCATTTGTAAAGGGCTTAATCATTATCTACCTTGCGTCCTAATTACTCTATGCTTCCATCCATCCCAATCTCATATTCCCATCAATCCTATCCTCCCATCCGCATGCATCATCTAGTCGCTTGGTATATTTTGGTTGAGCATTGGACGATCTTCATCTGCTATCCATCATCCTAAGCTTTTCTCCTAATATGAGCTTGTGTCATTGGTCTCGTCATCTAGTCAGTCCTTCATGTCCATCTAGGATCCTCCATCATGTTGGTCTTCATTTAGATCCCATCATGTCGCATCAGTCTCTTTGGTCTTTTTCGAACTACATTGCCCCTGCGCTTTCACATAGGCAAGGCTAATCATTTGATCTACCTTTAGGGAACTTTGTCCATCCTATTTTGGTCATGCATTGTGGTATCCATT